>JABJVR010047655.1:9627-55735 GCA_025773905.1 Chitala chitala
AGTCTGTCCTCAGTCTGTCCTCATACCGAGCTGTCCTCAGTCTGTCCTCATACTGAGCTGTCCTCAGTCTGTCCTCAGTCTGTCCTCTTACCAAGCTGTCCTCCGTCTGTCCTCATACTGAGCTGTCCTCAGTCTGTCCTCATACTGAGCTGTCCTCAGTCTGTCCTCAGTCTGTCCTCATACTGAGCTGTCCTCAGTCTGAATTAGAAATGGCATTTTGTGCGCTACAGTTGTGAAAAGATTTTCGAATGAAAATATTTATGACTATTCCTAACTACTCAATTCTTTAACAATATTAAATGTTAGCCCCACACCACTTTGTGCTTTTTTTAGTACTTCTTTTAGGAATAACATAATGTATCTTCAGGCTGTAGTAAGGCTGACCTTGGTAATTGGTAATTTTATTCATTATTATGGCATCACATTCAGATGTTTTTAGTTTTTTTTTTTTTTTATACGTCAGTCGCTGAGCCATTCCTCACACAAAAGTTCAGCAGAGCTTTATTAAAACAAAACAGAGGTTTAAACAGTCACTGCTGCCAGAAAGGTCTCTGATTCCTTGTTCACAAAGGCCCTACTTTCCATAAATACTCCCCAGCATCTGTGTAAAGTTAACTGAGCAATGGAATTCCTTTCTCCAAAAAAAAGTGGATTTGGATTCCTCAAGGGAAAAACATGAACTCAGATATTTCTGTTGGAAACTGCTGGAAATCACAGCCGAACATGGTTCAGCTCAGTTAGCTGATGGCGCTGACCTTGCTGTCCAAAGTAGTCGATCTGACTTGACTCTAAACAGAACCTGTTCCAAACAACTGGGCCATTTGCTGCCTCTGTCTTCACCGAGCATCTGTTTGTATCACTCTCTGTCTTCCAGCAAACTTCGGTATTTTTATCTCAGCTGCACGGTCCTTAAAAGCCTTGAGCACAAGGAGACTGAATGATCTCACAGAGAATGCCACACGACTGCCAATAACAGCACTTTTTGTTTCAGTTCACCTACTTCACTACACACTTAAACAGGTTTCAGGATGCACAAATGCATTCTGGGAGATACAGAGCACGTCAATACTGCATCACAGCTTTGGGCACATGGTATGATTTGAAACTTACAATGATGTTTCACATCTAACCATGTTATGGTCCCCAAACTGGTGACAGTGGCTCTTTCTTTAACTTACCCCACTACCATTACCCCCACCAACGGGTTTAATATTCGTCTAAAGATTTTGTTGGAGCACATTATGCTGAATGTGGCAGAAACTCATAAGGCACCAGCCTCACTTTATTTGCTTTCTTTGGGGTGGCAGACCATGCTTTGGGGGGCGCTTTATGAAAAAAAAATAGTGGGGGCGAGGGGGGGGGGATAACCAGCTCTAACACTAACCCATTTGTCGTTTGTTCGTTTCTTTATTTTGTTTGCAGTCAAAATCAGTTTAGTCCCGGCAGACATTTCACAGGCAAAGCAATTCATCATCTCCATCGAGTTGACGTGTGTTCGTACAGCAAAATATAAAGGGTGCGATTCGGCGTGATCGCCGCGCTCGTCATTTAGTGCATTTTTCATTTTGTTTGTTTTTTACTTAACGGACGTCTTTATCGGAACATTTTAAGGAATTTTAAAAGTGACATATAAACTGAACACACAAAGGTTCTTGCTGTAACACAGGCTAAAACAGGCATTCAAGACTAAGAGTGCAGATAAATGTTATTCTACCACTATAATTTTTAGTAGAATTCTCATGGTTCAGTTTTATTTAGTTAAAATATTTTAGTTGAAAACTACTGCTAGTCTTTTTAAAAACAATTACAAAGACACTCTGTGAAGTTAATAATAAACATGTTCTTTATAACATTAGTACGTTTTTAAAAATATATCAATACACTTCCTATCTCTGGAATATTCCATAGCGATAGCCATTTACTCCTAAAGTCAACGAAGAATGTGACTTGAATTTCATGGGAAACCCCCCCTGATAATATCCAAATGTGTGTGCTTATGCACACACTCGCACAGGCACGGACACACGCATGCCTGTGCACACTCATGCAACTTTAGCAAGATCAGAAGCATGTGCTCCGAATGGATGATCTACAGCAAAGCACATGATTAAACCCAGTTGCCGCCCAGTTCCCACAATTTCATCCAATCAAACGCAAAGAGGCCACTGTCCCACAGACAAAAGAACACAAGTTCATGTATGGGATGCACTAAAGCACTGGGGGGTATATGACATCCAGATGCCATTATACTGTAGAAATGCAGCACACCAGTGAAAATCAGTAAGTGGGATGTGAAGGAATGGAGGTCAGAGGCCTGCAGGATGTGCGAGGGTGTGGGAGGCTGGTAACAGAGCCTTGATAACCCTGGGGACGTGACCATTCAACATCCCGGACGTTCCGTTTCTGTACATTCTCATCCAAACCAACTCAGCTCAGTTTTGTTCAGTTTATGTTAATGTGCTGTGGCCTTCCTGACACCCTTCTCAAGGTTCCTAAAGACAATTTGGCAAAAACGAATAATTTGTAATTAAGACCAACACCACCGCACACCAACCTCCTTGTGGTTAACATTAAACAATTTTAAGAGTCTCGTGGAAGTCATTTAGGAAAGAATGGAAGAGAGAAAGAAAAAAACAACAAATGTAGGAAGGAAAAAAAATTTCAAATGACACGGGTCTTCAACCATTCCATGGTCATGTTGATCTTAGAGGAATGAAAAGCAGTTGAGCTAAATAAGAGTTCTCTTTGGCCCTCTGTTAAGACAGTAATGTATAACATGAAAGAGTGTGGCACCACTGTTACAGCACTCTGTTACTGCTCAGGGTATTATTAATTACAGACTGCAGAAACATACATCCATCCATCCATTTTCTAAAACCGTTTGTCCAATTCAGTGTCGCGGGAAGCCTGGAGCCCATCCCAGGAGGCACAAGGCGCAGGGCAGGGTGCCAACCCACCACAGAGAAACATAAAAAGAATAATAAATAAGTAGCAATTAAGTGTATAGACATAAGGTCAAAACAGCATTGATTTTAATTGTGATATAAGACTGCAGTGACAGAAGTTAATTACTGTTGTCTTTCCACAGGCTTTACCGTAGATTAAGGGTTAACGTACAAGATTAGACTTGAACTGCAGTAGTGGAAAACCCAGGCGGGCTGTGGAACTTAGTTACACGACATCATGGTGAAGTTGGACCAGTTTGATGTCATGCTCAGCCAGAAACCCTCTTTCACCATCTCCAGGGGGAAACGCCAAAGTCAAACGACACGATGCGAGATGGCAGAGACGGTGAAAGAGACGTAGCAGCCGAGATGACAGCGGAGTCTGGGGACGGAAGAGGCAAAGGAGGCGGCAACTCGGAGTGATACAGAGCATTCTCCGAGGGGAGACAGGCGCGCTGTCAAGAACTCCGCGAGAGGCTCGGCAACACCACAGGGCGACTCGAGGCGCGAGCTGCTCCAAGACGGGAACAGGTATAGAAACCACCTTGATCATTTCGGAAACGGCACGGCGTGTGCATATGCACACATGTGCCCTGACTTTCAAAGGGAACAGGAGGAAGATCTCAACACCTAACCAGCTGCTAGTTAGATCACCGCTAAGCCAGCGATGTTAATTTAACTCTGACAGCGTTTATTTCGGACCGAAATAAACTCTCTCAGTGTTAAATTAACGCTGCCATCTTTGCCGTGCATCATACATCACTTGGCTGGGATCCACTAATTACTGCAGGGTCAGCGTTCTGAAACTTGCATAATGCAGCTCAAAAAAAGGAAAACAGCAGAATGAAACAGTTTTGGTTGAGTGGTTATTTTGGTCTCGTTTTCTATATATGGTACACATTCATCTTAGCCTGTGACCTGCTCTAATGGGGTTATTTATTTGTGCTGCTAGGAGCGGACACCGTACTGCCTTTCCCATAAATCCCACGACCCGCCTGCTTATTTTCCCACTGAAAATGTATGTTTTCATTTTACAAGAAATGCTGAGAACCGTTTAGTCTCTTTCCAGGCCATTATACTGCCATTAAAGTAATATACATTTATTTTGCACCTATGTTAAAAATTTTATGCAAGAATGCACTTAATTTGGCGGTATGTTTCCAAAAAAAACATATCACTAACAATTAATTTGAAAAGAGCAATTTAAAAATTATATTTTGGCTTTCTTAGAAATTATTCACTAGTCATTTTTGCAAAGCTTAATGCAAGCCATGTCAAGTCCTAGTAGATAACGAAAAAAGGTATAGTGTGCAGCTTAATGAGAGAGTTAAATAAAATGAATAATTGAACAAAAGCAGGAATTTCTCGTCCACAGAAATGTGTGATAGTTAAACAGCTCCATATGTTTGGTCTGTTATTAACAATCAGTTATTCTAGTCAGACATTTAATTTCATTAACACCAATCTATAGTATTTTCAGAGTAATTTTTCTGATACTCATCTATTAAACTATTAAATTAAGCTATTAAACCCAACACTTTGTGACACAAAGCCATGTGTGTTTATGAATCATGACTTGTTGCCTCAGTGTTTGCTATTGCAGCATTTGAAGCACCCATCACTAAACACGTCCTTCACATCTTAAATCGGTCGGCCATTTTTACATTTCCCATCATACACTTGGGTTTTCCCGGTTCTGTAAGGCTCGAAGATGTCGGCCCGGTTCAGTCAAGGCTGCTTTTTTTGCAGCTCAGGCATCGCTGGGACATGTTGAGAGGAAGCGTTTCCTCGATGGGAGAGAGCCACAGCTGTGGTGGGGGTGGGCTGTTGTGGGGGTGGGCTGTGCTCCCCCCTTAGTGACCTTCTGCACGGACACGTGCATTCCTCCCTGAGAAAGTTTGCATTATTGAAGCCTGTCGTGCTGCTGGCTGCTGTAGAGCTGGTATGCAGCCTGTTTGTAGACTTGTTCCTGTTGAGATAAGGGTCTCCTGCCTTCAGTTCGTGAAATGCGGAAAGTCTCTTCTAAAACACTCTTGTTTTACAGTTTACTCCACATTCCGAAGCTGCACGTCACCCTCAACGAGCTTCCTCCAGGCATGCTGATGGAAATAGACTGCTTCAAGTTTGCTGAGATGGAAACTTCTCGGCATCAGCATTAAGTTAGACTCATCTAAAGGCTACAGTCTGACTTTAAATTATTCGTACAATTTAAAGAAACTGATTTTTAATGGCCAACTAATTTCTAGCAGTGTACAGCAAAAATGGCAGTGTTAATTGTTTGATGATGATGAAGATGATGATAATGATGATGATGATGATTATTATTATTATTATTATTATTATTATTAGTTCTAGTGTAAAGTGGCTGGTGACTTAGTGGGTAGACCATCAGACTGGGATGTACAAGTCTGCTGTCTCAAATCTCAGCCCAGCCACCAGGTGCGTCCCTGAGTAAGATGCTGAATGCTAGTTCCCTGAGTGCTGAGTAATGGCTGCCCAATGCCCCCCCGGCGGATGGGTTACATGCAGAGAACCAGTATCGCTGTAACATGTCTGCATCATTTGAGAGTTGCTTTGAACAAAGGTTTCTGCTAAATGAGTTAATGTAATTACGCGGACCCATGTAAACCTTCTCAGTGTTAAAATAATCGTATTGTGGACACAATATGTATTTCAATTCACACTAATACATTGCAAAAATCTATTAAATCTGTGTAATATAATGCAATGTAAAACACCTTTAGAGTCCTGTATGAATGCTTAATGGACCCTTTGCTTGGGTCCATGTTTTTCATCTGCTTTGTTTTCTTACATTAAATGAAAAAATGTTTAAGATGAAATGATGTCGAACCATTTTTGGTGTACCAGGTTTTTTATATATATATTTTAAAAACCTTGTAGTTATAATAAGGTATTTTATTTTAATTTAATTGTATGCTCTGGGACAGAGTAAAATGTGATATTGAGTATGATATATTGTTTTATTTTTTTGTGTTTGATTACATACACAAAACTTTATGTTTGGTGAAGACAATGACTGATCCTAATAAGACAGAAGTACTGAATGTACAGTATCCATAGATTTATTAAGCGATCTAAACAGCTCCAAGTATGCATGAAATTGCACAACTGAAAACATGGCCTTCCTCACCTTCTGGAAGAATCTCAGAATGGATACAAAGGTTAAAACACTTTTATACACCACTTTAAAAAAAGGTTATTGCTTAACAGGCACACTCTTCAAATTACACAAATACATGCAGCGAAATGCTTATGTGAAAACAAAGCTTTGTAAGGAGATGGATCCTGTATGTACATTGTCAACAAAAGCTAGACGTTAAATGAACGTAATTAAACGGGGAAAAACAAAAAAAAAACAGACGAGTCGCCTTTGAGGTAATGAATCAGACAGAAGCTTAATGAAAAGGATAAATTCAGAGCAAAATAAAATACCACCGCTGCCTGAAAAGTAAAATTACTTCATTAATAATTTCGCGCCTTTCACCCATGACCTCCATTTCTCCAGCTGCCCACGTGCGTTCAGAGCGGGTCACTTGTGTAACATCCCTTAAAAGTTATTAAACTCCCAGAGCTTGAGTCCTGGGAAGTCCAGAATTACAGCTCCCTTTCCAGAGAGCATCCTGCCAGAGAATGCTGTAAATTGCATTGAGGTAAGTGTAGTTCTCTCCAACGCCACCGACCCCCCCACACCTGTGCCATGATTTCTTCATTATAACTGAAGGGCACCAACATAATCAGACAACAAAAAAGGTCACCTTTATACCCTAAAGGTTAGTGCAAACATTCAGCAACTGTGTATTTGTTAAGTATAGAGAACCTCTTTGTGACTGACAGTGGACTGAATCTATAAAAAAGAAAAAAAAAAAACAATTACTGGCCTTTGACCTGTGTCAGTGCTTTTTGGTCTATTTAAGTCATCCTCTTGTTAACCAAGCATTGCCTTAAAGACAGAACACTATGGATGATTCTGTGTGGTGCCAGGTTTTTACCAGGCCATTCATAACAGCCCTTGAATTTATGTTACAATATTATAAAAGAAGTTGTGAACAAGAAGTAATTTTTTAGAAAGATAAGCGTAAAAAATATTATTAAATATTATCTTCAATTTGGAGGGACTGACAAGCATGAATCTGCTGTATCAAAACTGTTTTGCTTTCTCCTACCTCATTTGCTGTAAAAATTAGATTACAATATAACACAATTAAACAATACAGTAATTAAATGTGATGTTTTTAATGCCTTTCAAAACAATGCTGCACCAAATCAGTTAACCAATAGAATTTTTTGCCCTTTGTTGTACCACTTAGCTGGTCTATATGGTCATATCATAAATAAGAATGTTCTTACCGTACACATCATAGAATTATTCAGCTGAAGGGGTGGGCATGCACAGCTTTTCCTGTTACTTTTTTACATATCATGAAAATTTGGCTTTATAAAGCATAGGCGTGAGCTAAACTGGCTCTTTACTTATCCTACACTGGAGCTGAAGAGTCTGTATAAACCTATTAAAATTGCAAGATTTTGAAATGTAAAAAATGGAAATGGCTGCATAAGCATGTACACCCATTCTAATAAATATTTTGTTGAGGCCCTTTTTGCTTATAAAACAGGACTCCTGTTGGGTTAACGAATTTGTCTTAGCACATCTTGATTTTACAACTTCATTCAACTCTTCCTTGTTAAAAAGATATGCCCCAGATCCTTTGACTTTCTAGAAGGATCTCTTCTGCATATAGATCTTCAAGTCAAGTCATTTTAATTCATAAATAGGATTTAAATCTGAGCTCTGACTGGGTCATCCCACAACATTCATCCTCTTCTTCCTTTCCACTCCTACGAGCCCCGAAGAGCATCGTGGTCCATACTGTACATTGAAGGCCGTTTGCCTTGCCTTCACCAAACCATAAGAAGGCATCGTATCTAAACAATGGAGAAAACCAACATGCAGAGTAATACACAAACTTCCCCCATGCAGAACTGAGCCCTGGTCTGACCCTGCAGCACGGAATCCATGAGCCGGTGATGCGGATCTCTACGTGCCTCCATTGCCAGATGTATCTCCTCTTTTCATTAACTATTAAGAATGCTCCATTAACTATAGACGAACATGCAGTTTGGTCACATTTATCATTTACAGAAGGGCCTGTGTTCTTCTTTCATTTACATTCATATGTAATGGGCAGGCGCCTTCCTTCAAAGGGGACATACGCAAATGACTGCGTACTGTAAGTGCATTACACAACAGATAACCGGCATTCGCACATCTTCTGTACAGTAAGTCTGGGGCTCCGCTCCTAACGAAATGAGCTAAACTTTATTTCATAATATAAAAGAACAAAAGTATGTGTAAAGTATTGCTTTCTGATAAAAGCTTGGGGCAAAAAAGAGACTAAATCAGACTCAGGATTGGCATGTTCTTGATTCAGCTAAGACTTCCATTCATAGGGCTTATGTAGTGCCTATATAAGGTGTCCCAATACACTGAAACAGGTCATGTGTAGTAGTCTCATATCTTAATATTTTGGCCAAGACTTATTAACTGTGGTGGGTTAGCATCCTGCCCAAGGTGTCCTCTGCCCTATGCTCCCTGTGATGGGCTCCAGGCTTCCTGCATCCCTAAACTGGATAAAGCGGTAAAGCAACTGGATGGATACCCAGACAGGGTATGCATGCTGGCAACGGTTGCCTTTCTGTTTTCTCTTAAGCTTGTACTTTAGCCTAAAATCATGTTCAAGTACTTATGTTCTTAAACTAATTCTGATCTGGGCAAGCTGTCCTCTTAAAAATAGTGTATAAAATTAGTAAAGCTTTGCATGAGGCATATGCAAATGAAACAACAGTACTAATCACTGTAACCCCTTGGCAAGTTGTGCTTCAGGACATTGTTTGTGACCTAAATATTATTATTAAATCCAGATCCTAGAAGGTTTGCTGTTGCACCACTGGCAGGACTCCTGCTCTGAGATGGCAAAACACAAGGAAGCTGAATTTGACTGTCAACTGCAAATATGCAGGCAGAATATCAAAGCAATTATTTAATTTAAAAAATCAGAACAAGAGTCACATTCTGAGCATACCTATTACAACAAACACAAAGAGCCACGCCAAATCATTTCACTCTGGTAGATTTCACCTTTAAACATTGCACGGTAATTTTAGAACTGACACTGTTTGGGATATACTGGAGCGTCTTGTTTTGAACTGGCACACAGGAAGGGGAGCATTAAGAATTGTTTTTTCTTTTTTTTTCTTGCCTCTGCAACGTCTGCTTTAAATATGATCCCAGTTATGGTGACCAGATATCAGCAACACCATGATGTTTCAAGTGGGCGGGTGCCCTTTTTAACCCTTTCTTGAACTTCCATCTCTGCTTAAGCTGAAATTACATACAAACGGCTTTTTCCTCAGGGCCCTTCTTCTGGTTCAGCACTCTTGTAATAAATTAGGAGCCCAGGTGGAAAACAGGAATACTCCCAAAGGAGGGGGGCATACAGCTTTAAACACTGCTATATCTTTAATTTTTTATTGAAGAATCTCAGTTTCAACCTTAGAATTCACAAATAGTTTGATCAGGGATGCTGTCGAGGGCTGGAAACACAAGATGATTCCAAGGGCCCATGACTGACCCTCAAAAAATAAAACATAGCATCTTAATTTTAACATCTAACATGATGTCTTTCATCTGACCCCAAATCTGTAGCTAAAACCCTGAGTTTGATAACATTCATACCAAAGGACAAGTCCATATGATGTATAAAACAAAGTTATGTGTCTTCTGATATTTTTCCTTGGCTATACTCTGACCAAATGTGAAATTCAACATGTATTTTATATCCACACTAATAAAGTGGAAGAGAAATCCTTCTCAGAAACGTTCTCATGTTAATGGTTTCCTACATTGCGGGAATGAAGATGGAGTGTGTCTGATTTCTTGTGCATGTTTGACAGGAGGCAAAAACTCCAGGGACTGAGTGCAGTAAGGAACGTCAGACTCTATATTAGTGATGCTTATGGAAAACACTTCATCCCCCCAAAAAGCCATTCACTGCAGATGAATCATGAATTATTCTTAAAAGCATTTGCAGAAAATGTTGCCATAAATTTTGTAGCATAAAAGTTCCTTTCAGTTAATATACCGCATTCTGTCTTATTTTTGAGAAAAGCTCTGTAGATTTTAATATATAAATGTAATTCCATACAGTCCCATTCCTTTGTGTGAGATGTAAATATAAGGCATGGAGATGATAAAACTGTCCTGAACATTTCATTTCATTTCAACTTTATTAGCGGACAAAAAGTCCATAAAAAAAACAAGGACATGAAAAAAAAACTATTTCATGCAGTCCTGATTAGCAAACTTCCTGAAAAACAACTGTATGCTTTGCTGACACACTTCAACTAAAGTTGTCAGAAGAGCGCATGAGGTTTTTCCTCAGAAAAGGGGACTTTTATTTTCTGTTGCCACTCTTAGAAACCTCAAGTGTGACACTTTCTAAAATGTATAAATGAAATCTAAAATTCAGAGGCTTTCAAGCTGATGAAATATTGAAATTCTCAACCACTCAAAGGTTTTGCTAATTTCATGAAAGTTTTCTGTGAAAGATAAATGAATAAATATAAGTTAAATGAATAAATAATATTTAAGTGTAGCAGTAAAAAGTGTATAGCAATCAGTTGCTCTCTGATGACCGCCATGACCGAAATATGACAGGTCAGCACGCCCGTAGTGACATGGAAAATTTGGAAGATTGTTTATAGAAGCATCAATAAAAAGTAAAAATGGAAAACTGGTTTTGCAGCTGGACACATATTTTAGGAACATAATACATCCCAGTACGGCCCAGTACATAGTCTGCACATGTAGCTCCAGCGCTACCTTTGGGGATCTTAAATTATTTAGGAACACCTCAATTCCTGGAGATAAACGCAGAAATCCATGTTCTGTTAATTTGAATTTTTCCAGGTCATTGCCAGTCCTCATCAGTCTCAGTAAATCTCCTCCCTGTCTGCTCAGTCCTGTTTATACTCATAACAAATGAATATTTTATCATTTCAACTGGCAAGGCGTCCTACGGGGGCAAAACATGAACAATCCCTCTCAAAAATATGTTTTTCATTAAAACTGAAATAAGGTGGCTGTTCTTAAAATCATGCCATTAAGGGTACAAATAACGCCTGTAAACCAGAAAACTCAATTAAACTATAACTTTTGACACGACAGTAAAACACACAACTAACACTTCAGTAAGTAATAGCATCTTTGTACCTACAACAGCTCAGAAATTTTATGGTAAAGTATGTGGTTTTTTTTTCACCAAAGGCAGCGCCTTACGAAAACATTTCCCACAAACGCCTTGACTAAAAATGGAAAGAAGCGGCCGAATTTACTGCAAACATTTCCGCCGAGAGATTAAATTACTTCATCATCTGACTTCGGAGTCAAACGAATCTGGGCATTTGTGCCTATAGTTAGTCGCGTAATTGAAAACAGCTGTCCCCTCGCGACATTCCTGGAACTGCTCCAAGTTGGCATGTTTAGCAGACACGAAGACGCGAGGTTAAAGTGTAGGGGGGTGTGGGGGAGGATGCAGGCAGGGAGGTGTGCTGTCCTCGCACATAAACTTCTTTTTGCTACGTCAGATTTTCTGTGCTCCTCTGGGGGGGGGGGGTGATGAGTGAATCGAGGCTCGTCTATCAAAAGGAACAGCATGACAACTGAAACCCAGATGCTTTTCACCCCGAAATTAAAAAGGAAAACATACGGGTGAGTTTTGGAGGTTCCAAAAAATGACGGCATTTTACACGATAAAGAATTTTAAGCAATGTTGGGAGACGGGCTGCAACTGTTATGGGGGTTCATTTTTTTTTTTCCTTCTATAGGATCAGCAGAGGTTCATAAGTCATCAGACACCATAGTTGAACATGCTTTTCTGATCACTCCAGTAAGTTCTGCCTGTGTTGTGTTTACGCCTCATGAACGAAGCTTTGGAGTGTGTTTTAAGGCCTGAGGGCCTGAGGGCTCCCATCTGTCCCTCCCCCCACACACACCCACACACCCCAGCTCCCCAGATGAACCCCCCCAAAGAGCTGCAAGTGGGTAAGTGATGACAGCCGGCTCGCAAAGGTCACAGAGGAGGGGGACCTTTTTGAGAAAGCCTGGGATATCTGCATCCAATGCAGTACGACAAAGACTTGCAGGGAAAGGATGAAAATGTTTCCTAAATCAGTCAGTGAAAGATTCAACCAAATTAAGGTACAGCAAGATTCAAACATATGCTCAATGTAATGAAGAAATTAAGTAAACCATCCAAACATAATGACTTTCCAATTGTATGAAATGTATTCAAGCAATTAAAATGTGCAAATATATGAACTGTACATTTCTCTAAAACAATTTAAAATAACAGGTAATGTAGTTTTAAAAAGCTGTTTTTAACTGCAGATATTATTAGCAATAATTATACATTCATGAAGCAGAGTTAATAAGAATATTTTTACATAACGTCCATTTCAATGAGTATATATAACTAAAACTCATAAACCAGAATTTAAAAAGTTAATGACAACGTCTTTAAATTCCTAATTTGACTTTCACAGTCTTTTCTGCTACATTAATGGTGTTTTGTATATCACTATGATTGGCAGGCCATGTGCATTTGCAATTTTTTAGTTACACACTGAGGTCTGTATGCCACAGAGTACCATTACATTAAAGACCCTACAAGGTATATTTGAAATGTGTTTAGACAGAGTCTGTTTATTACATGGTGTTTATGATAAAAATTCCAGTGTTAAATCACTTTGAAATGTTTGTGCAAATGTTCTTCCTGTGTAGTTTTAATGTGCCAAGCAACAATCTCATTTTGCCTTTGTATGTGTTCATTTCTGACTTAGCTGCCTAAGATGAAATTCTCTTCAGGCACATTTCCACTATAATGAGAATTAGAACTTTTGGTACTGCAGAATTCTGTAGAATTCTCGGCCCAGCATTCCAAATAGTTTTTGTTCAGCTGTCATGCTTGCTGGTGCCAAAAGTTCTTAGGGGGGCGGGGCTTGCCAAAGTGTTTGCTGTTAATTGGTTAGACAACCTGCCTTGCAAACACAAAACACAGTTACTATGTAACACTCCTAGCTTGTAACTACACTTTCTGAAGATAACTCATGACGATAAAAAAAAAAAAAAAAAAAAAAAAAAAAAAACTACGACTGAGTCCAGTGAGTTACTGCTCCTGTTAGTTCCTGTTTTCAGATTTAAAAAAACACCCTTTTTGGTGTTCCTGACAAAAATCCATTCTGCTTTACTTTTTATTGAACACTTGAAATATGAACGTGCTGTCAGGTAGGTGTAGGTTCTGTTGAACCGTAAGATTAGCTCTTACCATACTGGATGAACAGGATGTTAGGAAATACCTTTTGTAACATTTGTTCATTTGGCAGACCCTTTTATCCACTTACATTTCATAGTGATATTGGTTATCTGTATTTAGCCCATCCCCCTTAGACAGGCGGCCGCCACATGTGACACCCAGGGAGCTAGAGCTGAAGGTCTTGCTCAAGAACACACCTGGCCACTGGGCTGGGATTCAAACCAAAAGACTACCACCTCCCAGCCTGATGTTCTACCCATTAAGCCACCAGGCTGCTCATACCTTAGGTTCCTTAATAAAAAAATACTTTAAATGTCATCTCATTCCAGGACATACTGATGGCGCAAACACAGTACAAAAAGAGCTTCTTTATTTCACTCTGCAGTTGAATATATCTAAGTAAAAGATTCTTTCTTTCTATTGCATCAGCACTCCACAACTCCTACATAACAAACACTCTTACTTGCAGCAGGACAACATTAAATTGTGTTATTTCAGCATAGTTTTCAAACGACTGAAGAATTAAGCATTACAGTTATGTTCAGATGACCTGTGAAATCCTGCAACTGAGACTAAAATAAAAGTAAAGTATTGTTTTTTTATTGCGTAGTTTCATAAACCTAGTTTTGTCATTGCTAATCAATAATTCTATCATTCTCCGTTTTGTATAAAAGTGCACCGCACGCAAAAATGGTTTGATGGAGTTCCTATGAATCTCAGTCCTTGAATAATGCGTCATTCTGGGACTCGAGGTCTCAGTGTATATTTAATTCCGGCCGTAAATATGCATAGTAACACAGTTTTTAATTTCTCAGAGGGGAAAAAAAGTTCTGTGGGCTGACGTGCATTACAATGAATATGCAAATTAGAATACTTGATGGCTTCAGATTGTTGATAACAAGACTGGGGAAAGCAAAACGAGTGAGGTGCAGATCATGTGCAATTGTCTAGACAATCTGTCTAAAATGTATGCCTTTTGTGTTTGTGCAAAATTCAAAGCAGGCTGATTTTCCTATACGGCGATACACACATTAGGGTGTAAGGCAGAACAGTGGAACAGTGAGCTGCGTGGAAAAATCATCCAATGTAACTTGAGGTCATTGATTTCGCTCTTTTTATCTGTGAGCTGCGCATCACGAGTCGCGGAAACGCGCACTTTGTGCAAAAAGTGCGGAGTTTCTGCACACAGAGCGGCGCACCAGCGCCCGTCAGACTAAATAAGATCTAATTCAGAGTCGGCCGAGAACGAGGATTGCGCACATGCAGATGGTAAATGTTCGCGGCTGTTCCAGTGGTGTAAAGCTTGGCACCCCTGAAATGCCAGTCTGGATAGTCTCCAGAAAAGCGGGGTTAGGCATTGTTAACGGGGTGCGATTGCGCGAGGCGTCCGGGAGTTTTAATGTCAAAGCACGGGCGCTCTAAAGTAACCGCGAGCGTCCTGTTCTAACCTTTGGGTGTCTTTTCCAGATAAAAAGACCTAAATATATGCCAGCATAAAAGGAGAACAAACAGGAAGAACATGACATCTTGCGTTTCTGAGAGCAGCGCTCTGAGCGGATTTTATTCTCCTTCCTTTTTTTATTCCTTATCCGTCTCTTGTGTGTCACGCCGCTCTACGGCATATCAGCATCGCTGATGAAAATCTGCACGACAGGTTCTATAAATGGAAAGACTTTGGAAAAGCCAGCTTTACAAAAGCGTGTGGCTTCAACGCGTTAATTGAATATGAATGTATGAAACTGATCGATCGAGGGCAAATCAGGGGTGAATGGAGAGAAAGGTGACGCATAAGAGTTTTTATTAATCGATATATGTTATTACTTAGGAAATTATGCTATGTGGCTCAAAGAAGTGTATTATTTAGAAAACAGGTATTAAACAGCAGCTCTTCAGGATAGATTTGGCTACGTAAGGTCAGTGACAACGATTTTACACGTTAAAGTAGGCTCCTTTATCATCTTAAGAGACTATTTTTTGGCATCTTCTGATTATACAAAATAAGGTTGCTTTAAGGTTAATCGTTATATTGTCTCCAGTGGCATCACTAAGATGTTTTGAGTGTTTTACACATTGCATAGATGAATTTAATAACAAAGCCTAACCAACCGTTGGCAGATAGCCTGAAGATTAAAGTTGTAAATCCTGTCATGACTTTAAGTAAGGTTAGACTAAACAGTGGCAAAATATACGGATCACATATCTATTTTTTGAGGTAGGCTGTATGTCTCTTACTAAAGCCCTTTGTGTTAAAGATGTTAAAAGATTTTTTTTATGACTGCTGGCTATTCACTAGTTAAAATGCCCAAAATCAGCCAGTAAAAGTGTCCCTGGAGCTTCATTCACCCTAACATCCCCAAGACAGAATTGTTAATTACAGTCTTCATTTATTCCTCAAACTTGCTAATCGCATTGTCAGACGCAGAGTTCAGACAACAGTGAAACAAAAACAGTGTACAAGCGGACTTTACTGGGGGGGGGGGGTCTGCACAAGATCCAGGATGTCTGACTTTTAAGATGCAGTTAAAAAGCAAATAAAACTGCTTGAGAAAGGGCACACTTCTGGTGCTGTTATCATGGCCTGTTGTATTTAAATTTTACCATTAGTTTGATCCATGCTGTTTCATAGCACCTTATTGTTTTATCCCTGATTTGGCTGTTTGATGTAGTCACTATAGGAAGGCCCTAATTTCCTGCATTATTGTTAAATGGATCTACTGTGTCTGGCAACTCTTGCTATTATACGAGGAAAAGCTGGACATTGTACATGAATCCTAGTGTTGCCTATTTAAGATACCCGTCAACACCACTTGTATAAAAATAGGTGTGTGAACGCACACAACTACAAAATGTAACATGAGGCTTGTGGTCTACCGTTTTGGCAAAATGTAAAGGTGCGTATCTGCTGTGGTTTAAACACATACTTGTTAATTATGTTTGGTAGGATATTCAAATACTTTTACATACTGAAATGCTATTTTACAAATGCTCAGTACCTAGAAAATAATTTCTTTGTTTTATGTAAGTCATTGCCCATAAACATTGTAAAATTAATTTTGACTGAAGTGTGTAATGTTTTCAGACATACAATGCACCCTACATGTAAATGAAGTATTGGGAGAGCGTTACCTCTTTTAACAATAGCACAATGTTTCTGAGCAGTGTTGTCATTCATTAACGCCTTTTGTGGCTGAAATGTGTTCCACCTTCAAAGATGTACTGTGGTGTAAAATAAACCTCTTCCCTACCAAAACGCCACTTTGTAATGTAAATCTCTCCCCTCGAAACACATAGCAGCTACAAGACCCTGACATCAGTCTGGATGATTTTATGCTTGTGGCCGTACCTACGTTCCCAGGTTGTGAGAATGTGCTGAACTTCAGCGCCGGTCTTTCATGGGTTCACTCTCCCATCACTCCGATTGCATAATGGTGAATAGAGCAGCCTCATCTTTGTTAGCGTCGAGTTCGGGAAAGGGGAGTTCTTTGTGAGGAAGGAATCTTCTGTACCTTCTTTTTCCTGGGCCTACAAGGGAAGACTCCATAGAGATTTTCTCTTGGATCATTGTGGTCATTCTAAATTATAAATGGATCTTAGTTCAATGGGCCTTCCTAACTCAGCTCGGGCATGTCCATCCATTCTCTTGCCGTCTGCTTTTAATTCCACCCGAAGATATTGCCGAGCTTCACATCTTGCAAGGGCGAGACCCGTTCGGTTCTCAGACTGCGTCTGATACAGCACGGGATCCATCTAAATCCAAATTAATCACTTACCACAGTTTCCCTCGGAGGTGAAACACGGACCAAAAACTCAGACAGCCTTAACAAAAAGACGACGCGCCTTGCATCATAAACGACGCGGTTTGAGTAGGCGCTCTTGTCGCTATCTGTTTTATAAGGAAGGGAGCATTTGTTTAGCATCCATGTCAGAGGTGTGTCAGTCAAGCACACTGGAGTATGTAAATAATGTCACTGCTGTGGGATATTAAAAAGGGAAGGAAACAACGCATGAAGAAATGCAATCTGTCACACGCTGCCTGATTTGCAGTCGAGCATTTACAGTATTTGGTCTGGCAGCTATGCAGTTGTTGAAGCTTTAAATTCACAGCAATTAGATAAAAATAGCTTATAAACATCCAGCTGATTTTTTCGCAAATATGGCCACCGATCCCAGGTGACATATAGGCGGAGTATACCCTTGTAGAGGGTGCTCACTGACAAACACACACATGCACATACACACAAATGGCAACTTTCAGTTTGTAATCCACCTAATTTGTATGTCTTCATACTGTGGGAAGTTCAAATGCTACGGACAACAGGCAGGAAAGGTGAACTTTTGGCGTTTCTAAGTAGTTGTTACATGTACATGTTTACATGATTCTGTTCATCTTAAGTATAACCCTGCAAAAGAGGAAGAACGACTGCTGATAATATCTGACCTTAAACAAATTTATACAAAATAAAATAAGCACAATTTAATGTAAAATCAGGCTGGTTTGTCCAGTGATGTAAACAAATTTCAGATTTTCAGATGCTAAATGCAAAAATAAAACGGTTCATGTCATCCTACGATGCACCCTTTGAAAAACCTGAGCTCGTATGACACTTTGGATGTAACCGTCACCTGAACCAATGAGTAATAGTCATACTACAGACCAAACCAATGTTAGAAACACACAAACTTTGCACTTTTTTGTTGGAAATGTAGCAGTTGGACATATAGCAGGTTGGCTTCAAGTCACACTTTTTCCACATTCCAGATTATAAAAGGATTAAAATGCAGAAATAAAGTCATGTATATCACCAGGAAATGAGATGCTATTGTTAATTAATGACATTAAGGGACTGGAACTGGCCTATTCATTGTAGCATGTAAACAGAATACTAGCTGTATGAACAGACAGAACCAGCAGGTGCTCCACTTGTTTGGGGTTTGGGATGAAGGTCAGCCTGGCCTTTGGGATATGTGATGCAGTAAACAACACAAGTGTGCCTCACCGATGTGCCCTAACTGTGCTATTCTCGGGATTGAATCTGCTGTACTAAAACAGAAACATGGAAGAATTCCCATAAAAGGTAGAAATTCCAAGTAAAATTACACACAAGACAAGCAGTGGGTACATTCAAAGTGACGCCCTGCAACACCCTGGCATCTTCTGTCAGGAGACGTTCAACAAGACACACCTAGAGCAGACGAATGTGTCACTTTTGTAAGGGGGGGGGAGGATGCACTGAACACTGGGGAGAAGAAGCGATCCTGCAAACTACAAGGACAGAAAAAGGATTCAGCCGAAACGAGGAAAAACGGTGCCGTTCCTGCACGCTGCTGACCTGATTAGTGGAACTGGTTCATGGGCTACGTGAAATCTGGGCTTTCCTCTTGGCCTGCCACATCACCACGCACTACACACCACTCAGCCGCGCTCTCTCTGTCGCCGATTGATTTCTTTTAATGTGTCTTTTCGGCGGTCAGTCCTCCGGCTTTATTTATTTATTTATATCCCCACAACGGCGCCATCCGACACCTGCGCATCGACGCTCTCGTCATAAAAAATTGAAGTGAAGGCTTTGTTAAACGCTTAGAGGACCGCGCTTCATCTCCATCGATTTTCATATCAGACCAGGTCAGGACGGCTGTCGGGTGAAATGTTTCGCCGACGGGTGCATGAAGTGTGCGTTCTTTAACAATTAAAACAATTAGTTCTTTATCCTGTAATCACATAAATCGATATTGATTATTCATCCACCTTCTCGTGTACACCATTTATATATATGGAACTAATTACTGTGCTGCAAGCTCTGGTGCCACACAAACTAAATGAGCAATTACATTCACAGATTATCCCTTGAAATCAGCAGTACCAGAATGACTGCTAATGTTTTTGCTGTTTTACTCATTTAAAAGTATATATGATATGATGATGCTGGTACTTCTTGTTAAGTGAGTAACATTATCCTGTGTGCGTCTCTTCCTCTCTCTCTTTCTACATATGTGTGTGTGTGTGTGTGTGTGTGTGTATGCATATGTCAGCTGGACCTCTTCTTGTTAAGACTGCTTCTTATCCAAGTAACTTCTTCCACCTGAGACAAAATAGGTTAGGGACCCCATACGTATCCTCCACGGTGGTTTCACTACTTAGTTATACTTCTCCTCAGTGTTCAGAGCTCTAGATTGGAGAAACCAAGCAGCCTTTCCACAAAAGGACGGCACAGAACAGGAGAGGCAACACCTCAGGACCTCAATCTGCAGTGTACCTTCATCTAAAGGAAAGAGGACACTCATTTGACCATAATGTGCAGATTTTGGATAGAGAAGATAGGTGGTTTGAGAGGGGAGTAAAGGAATCAATTTATGTGAAAAATCCTTGAAAATCCTTCCCTCAGTAAAGGTGGCCTCACACAACCTGTCTCCTATTCTTCATGCTGCTCTTGCATCAGTCCCCAGGAAGATCAAGACCACTTCACACATCCACCAGGTCAGCCACTCTTAACGACTGTCTTGAGATGAAAAATGGATCAAGAGTCAGGACACTGATACCCTAACGACTCTCTGCCATCCCCTATTGTTCAGCTAACGAACCTATTCAAGTGAGTTGTATAGTGAAACCACCCTGGAGGATACATATGTGCTCCCTAACCAATTTTGTCTCAGGCTGAAGAAATGTCTTGGATAAGAAGCAAAATTTTCCTAACGAAGAAAGAAAAAAGTCCAGTTGACATGATTCAACTTCCTGGATGACTGAGAGTCTTCATCGACTATATATAAATACGTGTGTGTGTGTAATTCTGCAGTTCTGTTCAGTGCCATTTTTCCTTAATGTTTGTGCATTATTATTAGCAGTAAGATGAATCTTATTTAGCTGAAAGTTTACATTGCTATTTACGTTTTAACAGCGTTTTCACTAACTCAGCAGGGAATTTTGCTCATTCTAACGGCATCGTGTATTTATCACAGAAAGCCTGCATGCTGCCTGTCTCTGGCTCTGAGATGTTCATGTATTTAGATGACGTGATTGCAGAGTCCATAAGCAGAGTCACGCAAACAGTCGTGTCATGCCAAAGCAAGAAGTTTACTTACAAGGAACAAAAACCCAGACTGAACAGAAACTACAAACATACACACATATGCACACACACACACACACACTCACAAACATACACAGATGCACATGCACGCACATGCACACAAACTTGCACTTGCGTATGCAGACATGCACACACACACACACACACGTGTGAACACACAAACATGCACACACAGACATGCACACTTACACAAACATGCACACACAGACATGCACACATACACAAACATGCACACACAGACATGCACATACACACACACACACATACAAACATGCATATGCAGACACATACAAACACAAAGAAGTTTTCTTTTGCCTTTACAACAAAGAGAGTCATGAAAACAATCCAGGTACCCACAAAGGACAGTGGGGTGGGGGGCCCCTGGGTACATCAAGTCGAACTTGTGTAAAAGCAGGGAACAGGGGACAGGTGATGCCAACACAGTCCTTTACTCTTCCTTACACAAGACACACAAATAAACAGCCTATAAATTTGAAAGGAACGTTCACCAGACAGATCATTAGAAAAAGAGAGATTAGAGAATGTGGGCCCTGATGGAATTCAGCAAACAGCATGACCTCTTAAAACCAGCTGAAATTGCTCATTTTAGTGCGCTTCAGTAAATAGCAGGATTTATCTGGAATTAAATTGGAGTATGAAATGTCAGTCTTTCATTTTCATCATTTCCTTTTGTAAGAAGTTACATGCTAAAACATTCTACATTCTTTATAAAGCTGAAATCTAATACGTGGACAGAGGGCATTATGGTAAAGAAAAGGTGTTGAGACTGCATTGAAAATGGATTTAACAAGGACAGTGTTTTCATCATAAAATGACGCCCCAGAGCGTAGCGTCTCGCTGTTAGGGGTTGTGTTTAACTAGCCCGAATTCCATTAATCCCGTGGTCTTTTCAGCTGTATGTAACGGACCACAGTGTTGGGCGTGAATGTTCAAGCCAAACAAGCCACCGGTTCATTGATGCGTTGGCATGGCAATCAGTAGTGTAATGACTGCCTCTTTAAAATACCCATAATGCAATGAGCCATGCACAGCACTGTCCGAAGATCTCTGCAGCTACTTTTGTGCTGGATAACTACTAATGTTGTTTTGTTTTTACCTTTTTACAGATCGCAAAGCATTACAGTTTTTTAACATTTCAACAATGTTTTGAATCCTATTAGTATTAAATGCTTCACAAAACTACAGTTTGTGGTGACCGTGGATTTTGGTCATTGTAATTACGGCAGTAGAGGTTACCACAAAGGCTGAAGTTGATTTAATGAGGCCAGAGCTTCAGGGCTAATCATCAAGGCTGGAATAAAACAAGGAAATTCAGAACAGATGCATACAAGGGAGGTTTAAAACTTTATTCTCACAAATGTATTGTTCATATTAGAAAAACTTGACTTTTTCCACTGCCCGGCCTTTACGCTCTGAACAAGTTGAAATACAGTAAAAAAGAGTTAGCATCACAATTCTGTAATACCTGTTCACTTTAGTTTAGGATGTTGTGTTGCTGTTTTGCCGTTGTACTGCACCTCGTGTCAGAGGGTTACAGCCGTACACGTTGAAGGCCTGCTGCAGGTAATGATTAATCACCAAAAGGCTTTCGCCATTCTTTGCAACCATCATCGGTAGAGGACGCCTCAACTGTAAATTTACTAATCTATTCAAGGAATGTAGCCATATACTTTTTGAGAATCTTTTTTTTTTTTTTTGAAAAACTTTGCAAGAAGCAATTAAAATGTATGAAACCCAGGCTGAATAAACCTTGTCAAAGCCATATGCATTTTTTGGAAAGAGAAAGGGCCAAATTAGCATATTCTTGACTGTAGTTTAGAGGAAAGATACCGACATAATTGGCAGCCGTGGGTGAATTAAACAAGACTGAAGTGTGTTCTCCCCTAACTGTAATCACCCCTAACTGTGAAAAGAGTTTCACCACGCAAAGAACAACAATGCATGAATAAAACATTTGTGACAATTATTTGTGTCAGAAATAAACAAATTATTGTATTTCATGAATAGTTCACGTTTAGAATGCATGGGGCTCTGTCCTTTGATTAAAAACGGAGGTACTCACTTTATTAATGCATTTTGTTAAATATTAATCTGGCAAGGCCTGTGAAATTGTCTTTAATCTTCAGGTGTCTCACTCCACTCCATTCATGTTCTGTGCAATAGACCGATCGCACTGTCAGCTGTGCGATTCATCACACGCTGGAACTGGGTTATTCAAATTAGATTTAAGCCTAATTTTTGGTACTTTTTAACATATTTGTCATCTTTCATTATGTTGTCAGGAAGCAAACTGCCTTCGGACGAAACTGTCTTGACAGCTTTTGAGGTTGGGGCTGTCATTGCAGGATGTGGTTTGGAGCATCCGGACCCCCCCCCCCCCACACTTCACAGGTCCGTCCTTGCTGTCTGTGCAGTCTGGATGATTTGAGTCTTATGGAAAAGAGGGCTCAGTGAGGAGCACATATTGGACCAGGAAAGGCATGACCTGGGGTTGTTCCTCATTGTCCCACAGGACTGGGGACAGTGGGGCTGCCGTGACACTGCAGGGACAACAGTCCATCTGTGAGGGGAGGAATGAGACAATGAGTAATGTTTACAAAAACCCCAACATGTCCAGATCCTCGTAATTCCAGGGTTGCTCCATACTGGAAACTACGGTGTTGAGCAATTTCATAAAAATTAGTTTGGTATGTGAACACAGCCATACAGTAAATGGATTATAGTACAATACCAGTCTCTCCAAAATCCATTTTTAAATAAAACACGTTCCAGTTTTGGATTTTGGGTCTTTCTCTGAATTGCACAGTTATCCATAAGAACACATTCCCTAATATCAAGAAAAATCACAGTTCACTAAACATGTCATAAATTTAACACATTCCCACCCTGCAGGCTAACCTTCATAAAACATAGTCAATAACTCTAAAAATGAGAAATCATCAATTAATGAGAGCAGATATGTGAAAATAATTTAGTTTATATTGTTCCATCCAACAGGTGACTAAAGTATATCTTCAACAAACCTTTTTCTGGTATTTCAAGCTTCTGTGGGGTAGGTCTAAGGTACACACACACACACCCACACACACAAACAATATTAAGCTCTCATTCTGCAACAAAATACAGAAAATATGTGTCAACAAGCCACCAACAGCCAAAAAACAAAGCAGAAACAAATTGTAGGAGATACACAAGACAGCGTGGTTTATCTAGGGCCAGCGTTGTAATGATGTTACCTGGTGCCCTACTTACATGCCTGCAGTATTTTTAAAAGTTTAACCTATAATTCCTTAAATCCCACTAGCATTTTTTGGAAATAACATTCCTGTATTGTTTTCTAAATGGCAAACCACCAGAGAAGGTTCTGCCCCACAGAGACAAAACACAGTGCTTACACAACTCTCACTTCTGCTGGGGAAAGCCATGTGGCTTAAAGGACCCCCTAAGTGAACCCAGGAGCCCCACGTCCATCAAGAAGAAAGAACAAACCGGCAGAACAGAGGCCCCACGGAAGGTCCGGCGATCAGGAGGATGAATGGCGTGCCAGGCCAACTCTCCGGCGACAGCAGCAGCGAACCGGTCTCCGTTTCCCGGGATAAATCCCTGCGTTAATCGGGCCTGTCAGAGGAGCAGGTGCTCGCGCTCTCGCCCCTGCAGTTCATTTCCATGCGGAGGGCTGGTGGGATACAGAAATCACCGGGGATCAAGAATAAACGTCGCTGACAGCACTTATCCCACCAGGCGTGGGGGTCAAAATAGAACTGTCTCTCCACATTTTGAAATATACCTCGCCTTCACAGTGGGCTGTCTGGAAGCTCTGAATTTTTTTTTTTTTTTTTGCCTTTTAATCGATACGCCTCGGGCTTTTCCCCCTCTATTCTTTCATGATGAATAGCTGCGGCGACCAGAGAAGCGATGGAATATTAAAAGATCTATACCCAGGCTCACGAGATTGGACACAGAGATTTGGGAAGCCCTCTGTACTTTCCTATTATAACCGTCGACAATCCAATTTTACCGTGCAGCCTTTCCAATTTATTTAAAGTGTACATAAAAAAATTAGCGCTCGACTCCATGCAGATTGTAATGAAGCAAATGAACTCGTGCTTAAAGTGAGCTCGGGCTGCCGAGCCGCGTGAGTGCGTGAGTGTGTGAAATCTCTTCAAGCACTGATATATCCCGAAAGTTTACGCTTCTGTCATTGTTTGTTTGTTTGTTTGTGATTTTCATCTGCTGTTTTATTCACAGGAGAGTTTTGTTTTTCTTTTTGTTTCAGCGTGAGAGTTGCTACTTCTTTGATTTTCCAGAAACAAAACTTGAGGGTTTTAGAGTTCGTAAACAAAAAAGTCTTGCAATGTTTTTCAATTTACCCAAGGACAAAAGAAATTTAAATAATTATGCTAGAGTACTCTGCTGTATAATTCTTGTGGAGTTTAACATCTTAAATGTAGCTATTATAAAAGAAACCTTAAAAGTTATGTTTTCAGATCACAAAAAGATCAACCAAGATAATGAAACTAGTTGAATAACAAAACTTGTTATGCAATTTAACTGCAGATTTAATGCAGTCATTTCCAAATTCAGCAATAGCAGTTCACTTCTACTGAGATTTCTCTAAAAAGAATATCACAAAAATGTACATGCAAAAAAAAAGAACATAAAAAGGTTATATTGACATATTGTAGATCCACAGTTCCAAAAAACAGTTTTAACTGGTAGATGCGTTATGTTTTTGACACAATGTACTCAGAAGTATGTGCATCTGCGTAATTGCAAATCAAAAGCACGTAAGTCAAACTAACATTGGTACAACTGCCAGTTTGTTTAATGAGGTTTGCAGTGAGGCTGTAAATTAACATCCTATAAAACTCTGCTATGCAGAACTTTGTCCTGGAATATTTGAACACACGTTTCGTAGCCCAGACAAACATGTGACCAATCTAGTCGTGTGGTGGAGCACTTATCTTCCTGAGGTCCAATGAGACTGTATTGTCATTCTTGCACTTAGCCTAATAGCAGACTTCAGTTAGCAGTGTGTAATTTCCATTTCTTTGAGGGAGCCAATTTCAACTTTGGGTAGACACTCTTGAGCTGTTTGTTATTTGTCAGACTAAATTGCTTCAGCTATTACCTTTCTAAATGGTAATTCCAGCACCACCCGGCTTCCTCCTCCTCGGTGGTGACAGCGTCGATCCCCATATGAAATGAACCGGCCCACCAAGCGTGAAAACATTAAATTGACTTTCTGACTTTGTTTAGAGGTTTCCCAGCTGTGTTTATAAAATATATTTCTGTCAGGGAATTCCATGGTGTTTCAAGAATAATATTCACCTATAAACCTTTTTATGCTTTGAACAGCATGTGAAGTCCATAGCAATAGATTTTCTTGTGCTGCCTGCAGAAATATTGTACAATAAATCAAATCTGAGGCATATTAGAATATTACATATAAGATTTGGCTAGCAATATACCAGTCGTGTTTATGACGATTAGTTAGGGGTGGATTTCATAACGTGAGTTTCGTGAGGTTTGTTTGTTTGTTCTCGGGCATTCATTTAATCATTGATTATATCACGTGTTTAATTAATCAAAACGAATCATGTGCAAATCATTGGAATTATTGCAGTTTTTATGAGCATATTTATTGTTGTAATGTCCATAAACAGCTTCAGCAAGAAAAATTATTTTTGGATTTAGCGGTTTACTTTTTTTGGGAGGAATGGAGGGTTGATATTTAGGTTCTCAGTATCGGGGCCTTTTCAGGGCTGTGGCCTTATGGGAGGAGAAGAGGAACACAGAGGAGTGCGATGCCCACCAGAGGTCCAGAGGTCCACATGAGTCTCATGCTAACGGGCTAAACATGAACTCAGAGAAGATGGTGTGTTGAAGGGAGAACACAGAGTGGGACGTTTGGGTTGGAGGACCTCACAAGAAAGTAGAGTGAGGGTTAAATGAGAAAAGCACATGTGTGAGTGTTGAAGGCCTGCAGGAGAGCAGCATTATTGAACATCCAGTCTCTTCTTCTAATTCGCATATGCTGCTATGTTTTATTTATGAGTGGTTAAAAACTGACATCTTCTGTTGGCATGACAGAGACACATAGTGTAATACACTGCATGTTCAGCAACAAGGCAGCTTTGTATACATCAGCATTATCAATGCATTTCTAAGTATGACATTAAATGGTCCCGGTTCATGTGAAACCACATTTTCATTATAGTAATACAACAGCAGTCGTCTTTCTTTATAATAAATTGTGCTGATTGGTATTATTAGCAAGGCTGAGGTCAATTAAATGTTAGTCACAGTACTGTTCTAAGTTGTCTTTTATGTGATTAAAGGAAGAGGATATTTGATTTTGCTAAAGATGTGTTAAACCTTGCAGTTAGATGGTGCACGTGTGGTTCTGATGCTAAGACTAGACAGCTTTATTGCTTTTTTCTAAAATCTAATTCCCTTCAATTCAGGTCAATGTTCTACAGCTCCCTTCCAAACACGGTCGCTCCCAAGTGCATCACAATGGTTTTTCAATTGCATAGATGGTTAATTTTGTCTGGTTTTAGCAATCTGGGGTTATTCAGGTGAGAAGCTTGAATACAGGAAATAGGAAGATAAAATCTATACATGTAGTCAGATACAGGACGAGTTTCAATCTCCTGATGGGACGCATGAGCTAATGTCATGGCAGCAGGTCAGCTGCACAACATAATCAGTGTAAATTTACTGCAGCGGTGAGTGATTGACGGGTGAGTGTGTAAGGCTGGTTGTGGTTTGGCCTAATCATTCTTATTGCGTTGGTGACTCAAGCCTTACTGTGGGCTGCACTGAGCAGCCTTGCACTTGTTTTGTCTTTCCTGAAGACCTCTCCCTGGGTCATTTTTTGACTCCTACATATACTGGCTTTTCATCTGAGCTAGGTTAAAACCTGGCCCTTACTGGCTTCCCCTGGCTCAACTGCAGGGGGACCTTGTAACGGTTATAGGCAGAAGACTCTTGGCTCAAAGGTAACAGTATAATGATGAACATCTGGGGTTCCACTCTAAATTAATTGTCCTCCCCAAAATGAAGATTCTGTCCTTATCAATCACAATTTTGTAGGTGTTATTTCCATCAAATCTTTTTCCAACAACCAAAATGACAGCCAGTGGCAGTCAGCTTGTGAGACTGTGGGATTGCTACCTGAATGTGGTTAGATCATCTTGTGAGACTGTGGGATTGTGAGTTTTGAATTGGCGAGACATTATCCAGACAACCTGTTCCTCTAAATCACTTGGTAAACTCTAATCTCATGTTGTTAAAATTGTTGATTTGGTATGTTTTATGCAAATCATACAACATGTTAGGTAGATTAAATTATTTCTTCTAATTGCAAGAAGAAAGGTGACATTTTCAATAGGTTGCAGCATTATCAACATTTGACTGTTGGCCATCTTACAAATTCTGTAGTTATAATGTCCATCTTACAGTGAACTATATTTATAGAGTAACATTGTATCTTTTAGCAAAACCGAGTGTTAAAGCTGAATTTCAGGTAAATTATAAGACATTATCCAGAAATGGCTTCACTCATGCCTTTAGCGTTGGTTCAGTGATTTCGCCTGGCCTTTATTTACAACTGTGTTCCCATATTAATACCACACCTTCTCATTTACATCCATATCCCTCCTAGACTTGATCTCAGTCACCAGAATCTTAAGTGTACCTTTTCTCCATTGTTCGTACCCTATATTTACCAGCCCTTTGCTCCAGTTTATCAATGAGGCATTATCATGCCTTGTTAGAGCTGCTGACTCCTAGTGTACCTCCTTGGATGAAGCGTCACCCGAGGGACACCACAAGTATATTGAGAGTTACTCCAACACCTGGAGCAAAGGAGGACTATATTGTGTTATTTACATCATAGTGCTACTTCCATTCATAGTCTCAAAGTACCTGTTTATGCTGTAATGTCAGCATGCCCAGGAGGGGCTGGACAGCCAGTCAACCTTGGGCCCCCAGAGGTTTTTTTTCTCCACACTGTGGAGTTTCTGGTTCATCTCCGCTGTTGTCTGGCTTCATTTGTATTAATACCTACTGCTTGTTCCTTAACATCTGCAATTCTGTAAAGCACTTTGAGGGACATTGTTGTAAAAGGCGCTATATAAAAAAACTGAATTGAATCATGTTCAAGTAACATTATGGAATGCAGCAGTGGTATCCTAATCAAGATTCTTACCCTCTTTGCCACATTTTTGTAGACCTGCACTACCTGTTATTCCCCCTATTTTACCTGTACATTGTCTTTGTGTTAGCCTGAGCTTTACTGCACTACTAGACTGTCTGCCTGATACTGCTATTCATTTTATTATTGTGGATTTTACTCTGTTTGCCTCTCTGCACGTAGTCATTGCAGAAGGATCAGTTTTAGCATCTGGTGAAATAATCACAGGGACATGAATGGCATATTGATGGAAGGCAAGAAAATGTTTTTCCATATAAAAATAGCTTGGAGTACATATGGCACCTCATTCTTTGGCTTTTTGATTTCAACACTGCCTTCATTGGTTGTAAAACCAAATCCGGGCCATTAGGGTCCAGACTCAGCTGCTTAGCAATGTGGGTCCGCACTTTCACGGAACCCGCAGTCGGCCTGTGTTATTTCTGCTGTACTCAAAACAACTAGCTGCGCACACCATTAATAGGATTATGGGTTTTTTTTCTCCTGCCAGAAAACCCTTTAGTGGAATGGATGTTTGAACCCAGTTCAACCGGCTCGATCTACAAAAGAGCATGACCTGAACAGCAGAGCCTTCCCAGCCCCCGTTCCGTGTCGCCAGTTTGCTCTGGACTCAAGTCCCTGTCGCTGTGACTCCTGGCTGCGTCCCTTTCATCCGGTGCCAGAGTTCACGGTGGTGCTCTGTGCATGGCCGTTTTGACCACATGTTACATTTTTTTTTGGGGGGCTGGAAGGTAGCATATTCCTCCAGACACACCACAAGGATTCTGGGATAGAGGATGTGGGCGACGCAGGATACGACCTGCCAGATTTGGGGCACTCACCCACCGTCTCACCATGTGTTCAGCTCTAGACCCAACTGAACGCCGCACGAGCCAAATGCATTGACAGCACCATTGCCTCGTGTCCATCTTTAATCATTCTGTCACACCTTCCTCACTTTCAATACTATTTCAAATAAAATGCATCGATATTGCAGTTGGACTATGTAGTGCTGAATGCTAAAGCTCAACCAAAAGATTGACTTGGTCTATGACATTCAAAGACCAGAAAGATGAAAAACAAAACAAACAAGCTAACACCTCTGCAATAAGCAAACATTTCACTGGTTTTTGATGTGCAAATGACGTGTAAAAGACGTGTAAAAGACCTCTTTACCACCAAAGCCACAAGGCTTTTCAGTTTTATTCACGGACCTGTGAATTTTATCTGCATACCTGTGAATAAAACCCATCCACAATTTAAGACCTTAAATACAATGCACTTTACAGCATTTTATTTTGGTACTTCCAACAGGAACAATTCGATAGATGTATATGTCCTCCTCTCAACCATGAACTCCTCGCTAACATGTTAATTAAAACTGAAACCTTGTTTTCCTCTTAGAATGAGGTGTTTAGTCTCATCATTGGAAGTACTGCGTGGTGAGCAGACTGAGTGTTTCAGTACTGTGCTTCTCACTGAAAATGCTCCTGCAAAAGGTTTCCTCAACACAGGTTAGGACTGTAATTACAGCAAGTGTTGGTGTGTAAAGTACCTGACCATCATAATGGGCCTCATCTTTTGCACACACAGACCAACAGGGAAGAAAACAGCTGGTTTCCATTACGTACTATTCTTAGAATTAGAAGTTTAGGGATGTCTCTTGGCACACTACAAATGGAATTTTGAGTATACTTGTAATCCTCAAATGAAGAAATTTATAGATTGATCTTTTTTTTGTTGTTCTTCAGGACATGCAGTTGAAAAACATCATTGGAGTTCTGGACATGCATTTATCAGTAATATTTGAAACAAAACTTTACAACATGTCCACTTTGCAACAAGAATCTTCAACTTCATGAATGGTGTAAGAAGATTCAGACGAAAGTAATAGGGATGTTGGATTATTTTTTTGTGATTAGCTGTGGGGGGTAAAGCAAAATGTTTGGCTTGGCTCAAAGTCTGCAGGAATGCAGATGTATGGTTATTGGGCAGTGCCAGGCATAGCTAAATAATGTCTGGGACACATTTTGGGATATAGAAGAAAAGTAATTAATACAGTTTCTGTGCATAAGCCAATAATTTTAATAAATTATTATTGTCGTAATTTAAATAGGTTTTCTTGTTGCTATTAAAAACTTCTGCAGTTTTAATCAAAGGATATTTTAACTTTGTTCAACACCGAACCTCTGTGTTTCGTTTCCGTGATTGTCTGGTAGTAGAATGGAAAGACTATATAGCCCTCTGCTATCTTCAGTCCATCTCGTATGAAATGTTTTTGAATTCCAGTTGGCGAAGACTGCCTCAGAAAGTAGATCTAAAGAGTCTTAAATTGGTACTTAACTCTCAGAAATCTTAAAAGGCTTTTCCAGATTAATATTTTATCACCACCACCCGGGGTTAGAGTGCGTCTTCCACGCGAAACAGACTGTCTTTTTCTGATGAAAGTCTTCTCCGTGCCCTGACAAAGATAAACCTATGCGAGTTCTCATCTTTCTAATTGGTCTTCAACATCTGTGCCACTTTGGCAAGGGGTGGTTTAATTGAGCTCCCTACGACAGACACATAAATAAGGCACGAGTTGAGCCTCGTCAACAGTAACTGTGCTCCAAATGTAAGGAGATAAAGCTATCAGTTACAACATTGTGCGTGGGACAGGTGTGAAAACTTGACAAAGTTTGGTTTTGCCTTTGTTATTTGACTGCATTTTATGTCGGCGACCATCAAATCTCAGTTACAAGACACAACCCCCCCACCACCCCAAAAATAGCACTGAGGCAAGTCCTTTGGCCTATATAAATTAATTCAGTTTGAAACTTCCACTACTATTGAGCAGTTATTAATTATTTAAAATGTGTAATTAAGAATGGCAATAGGGAATTGTGGGTATGACACACCACACTGAAGACAGATACCATACAGAATCTGACCGATCAGACAGCCTCTCCATGGTAACTGCTCAACAGCAGTAGGACTTGCTGGACCATATTTATTTAATATTACACCAGTTACTGTTAAAATATCAAGAAAAGATTGTTTTATTGCCCTTTGAATTAGTAATATAGTCAGTGTTCATACTTTTCATAAATCTTCACCCTTAAACAATTAATCACACTATAAATTTAATTTCTTTGCTCAGTATTCTAAGTCATTAAAATTCAATAGTAATTTATAGTTAATTTATACACATATCACAAATAATATGATAAAGGGAAGCTATTTTATTGAGAGAAATGCCCTTGTGATAATATTAATTTTAAAACGTCAGAAATCTGCTTTAGAACACATTTATCCCAAGTCTTTAAAAAATTAGACTTTTATCTAACAATTTACAGTTTCCTTTGTGCATTTAATTTGCTCAATTGCTCCAAGGTGGAAGAAATGAAGATCTACAGAAAAAAAATCTGAAATATATCCCTTGGCCTTCAGAAATACTCTGCAAAGGAAGCTGCAAAAAATCTAATAATCTGAATTGTAGTTCTCAGTAGAGTATTCAACGCCTTAACACTAAGGGAATATGTTTGAAAATGCATCTCTTCAGGTGGTGTGCTCACCTGTTTTGTGTAAGATTGTTTTACCCTAGGGCCGCTATAACAAAATTAACCTTGATAAGAAGTTATTAATGAAATATTGAAAAAAACAGCTGAAAATAATGCAAATTCTTTGCTGCGATCTCACTTTTTTGCATTCATCTGTAGGTGGGGGTGCTGTCACACTTCTCATCATGTACGGCCCCCACCAAAAAGGGATCGCGGATATTTATAGGTACTGTCAGCTCCACCTTTCTCCAGCGCCCAGAAGCACGACCGTGTCCGTGCCTGACCCTTTCACAGGTTCCTTTTTACACTCGGTGTTTAGCTGGAGTCATCCTCTCGGAGGGTACAGAATTCAGCTGCCGGGGCACCCCTGGGTGGCTCACCTGGAGCTGGTCCGTGCCACCTCTCCTTCCGGTTTCCAAGGGAGGGAGGATTTCTGGCATGGAGTGGGCATGGTAGAGTAGGTGCCACTTCAGAAGGGTTGAGAAAGGTCATGTGTCCCCACACAGTTCAGTGTATGTTCTGCCACACCATACAGTTATTTCCCACTCAGTATAAACAATTGCATCTCCATAATTAGCAGCTTCTTTCTCTGTCACACCCCTGGTTTTGTTGCCTCCTTGGGGGTCGCCCAACCTGACAACCATAAAAGCTGTAAGTGTGAGTGAGTCCTTAACCAGCATGTGATCCAGAGTGTGCGTTTCATGAGGCAGGTAGGCATAGGATTATGTCTCTGTGACATGCATCTTCCCAAAGGAACTGCTGTCTTTCAAGTTGGCAGGCGAAGCGCCGAGCCACCTACGCCATCATAAATCTGTTTGTCTCAGCATGTTAATGACATAGGTGAGGACGGCTTAGCTGTGCTGTGCTGTGTGTGCGTCACGCCAGCGCAGCGTTTTGGAAATGCCAACGAACAACATTGGCAGAGTTACTCCAGTGAAGGGCAGTCAGACGGGACCTCACATGCCACCATTTGTGGAGTTTGGAAAATGTTGCCATTGTTCTCTAATAACAATAATTTTATTTTCCCTGCAAGATAAATGGGTAATTCAGACCAAACTGGAAAAGACATTATGTTATAATGACCCAAGGATTATTCCTGGGCTAAGAACACCCCCCTGTGGACCCTACCTGAGAGAATCGTCCGCAGAGAGCAAAGCCATTGTACAAATGTCAGAAACAGACATTCTGTTGTGTTACATTAAGCAATTTCTTTTTCTGTCTGCAAGTATGTGTCCAGAGAGACAATGCTGAGAGGAAGTGGCAAACTGTGTGATATATGAGATAGCCCACCCACCAGGACGCGTGAGTTTTGCAGGTTGGCCAATGACCAGCCAGGTGCACAATTCCCATTGAATGCCATCTGCTCTTTTTTTAAATCGAATTCCTACTTTTTTATTATTTAATGACAGACCAACGTGATGAACAGTTGAGTATTTGGAAAAAGGGAAAACTTTATAGAAGGTTGTCTTTGCACTCTTAGCTTCATTATTTAACGTCCATGTTAAATATACATGTTGCGTGTACGTTTTCTGCATAAAATAACTATTGGCACGCTATCTTGAAGTGTGTATTGCTTAACAACACTTAAAAAGGGATCTTATGTACAAAAGGTTTAAATTTTTAATTTCGGATTTTTAATAAGAGCACAAAAATCTGTCGTGCTGAAAAGAAAACTTTGCACGTCTCGCTTGTCGAAAAGATACAGCCTCAGCCGTCTCGCCCCATATCGCCACGAACCTCATACTGAAACCAGAAAGCAAAGCCGATTTACTATATTAACGTGCCATAACGCGACCGTCCCGCCATGCGCAAAAAAAAAAAAAAAAAAAAAAACCCGCTATCGCAGTATTACGGAGCAGATTGATTTCCAAGAGAGGTATCTAATCTGTTTCAGCGTTTTTACATTTTATCCCTGCTTCATGTGTTCATTAAAATGCAGAACACCGTTTCATGCATTGTGGAAGTTTGCACACTTCATAGCCGCCCCCCACGTCCCCATGACCTGCGCAATGATAATAACAGACAATAAAATTTCACTTCAATTTGCATAACTGGGAGCCACAAGAGCCCAGGAAGGCACTAAATTGGTTCAACAGCATTTAAATTGAACTCAGAAGTGGCCTGACAATGAGCAAATTAAATTCAACACCTGATATATGTAATGCATAAGGACCTGTGTGTAGAAATAAAAAATAAAACTGGGGTTCTTTTATTGGTGACCTCAGTAACAGGGAGGTGTAGTATGAAGTGTTTAATTTGTGTAATTGTAGAATCGATGACATTATAGCTGGAAGCACAGAGTAAAATAACTGAAAATGATTATTCATAATTGAGTGACAGGACATTTACTGGGCTGTTCTTGCACCTAAAAACCCTAGAAGTTCAAAGAAGGGGGCAGCGTGAGAAGTATGCAGGATATGAACTGTGGAACAAAGTCTGGACCACCTTCAACTTCTCAGTGGACTGGGTATTTCCTCTGTGTCTCAGTATTAACATATATCTGCATGTTTTTCAGGAAAAAAAAAATTAAACTAAGAAGACTAAGAATGCTTTTTTATTACAGTTGTTATTAATGCCTGTGGTGGGTTGGCATCCCGCCCAGGGTGTCCCCTGCCCTGCGCCCTGTGCTTCCTGGGATGGGCTTCCCACGACCCTGAATTGGATAAGCGGTATAGAGAATGGATGGATGTCATTAATGCAGGTTTCTCTGTCTTCTGCTCAGCTATACAGAATTTTGATGAAGATGACCACATAATCTACGTGGGCTATTTTCTGATTATCTGGCTTTATCAATCATTTTGAATGATTGTGTTCTCACAGATTTGTTCGTCATCGTTTACGTAGCGGAATGCCAATAAACAATATGTTGATAATTTCCAAAATATGTTGCCTGTGATGTATCAAAGTATGCACTGGGCATGTTAAGTATAAAGAAACAGGGCTCTTATTTGGAAGAAATGTCTTAGAATTGCTAATCAGACAGTACAGGACAGCATATGAAGTAACTCTTTGCAGATGAAATGAAATCTCTGCTTTCATTTCAATCATTCCAGGGTAGGAATTTTGGCAGCACATGAATCGACTAAGCAGTCAGAGGACAGAATCAAGACATGCCACAGGGAGAATATATTGTTCCAAAGAAGAGCTTTAATTACGCCAGCTGGGGTACAAACACCAAACACATTCAGACACACAAATTAACCTCCTTAGAAAGACTGTCAGTCGCTCTACTGCCGTGTTATGTGCTCTGTGTATGACGATACACTTACTTAAAGCAAAACATGGTGCTCAGAAGTCAAATGAAAGGCAAAGAACTCTGTGTGTGTGTGTGCGTGTGTTTCACAAAACTATGCCTGAATTCTTTGTAAACATTTGGGAATTCTGAAATATAAGATTCTTTCCTCAGCTGTTTTCTCATCCAGTTTCTGCCCAAGCCCTCGCCTCGTTGCTCCGTCTTTAGTGATCTGACTACGCCTAACATACCCTGCTTTGGAGGCGAGACATATTTACTTTGGCTGCTTCTTCTTTTTCAGAAAGTCAAAGACAGGGATGAGAGGGTTACCAGCCGCAGAAGATCTGGTGACACAAATTCAAAGGAGCTAACTGTGTCACTCTTACACAAGGCCTGACGTTTGGAGGCGCGAATAGAAATGAAAACTTTCTCAACCTGCTTCATAAATTTTTTTTTTTTATAATTAGCTTGGTCTAAATAAAAAGTATAAGGATTAAGTCTGTATGGAAAGTGTCAGTGAAACACTATGTTGAATATTGAAGAATCCCTCTTCATTTTAAAGTGTATCACTATGTCCATTTTTCAAAGCACTTTTGAGCTGAAGACACATGAAGAAACTGAGACACGTGGACAGTGAGTGTTTCAGAAGCAGGTTGGGCTGATGGAGTCTTACTCTGTTTGATTGTAAAAATGACTGACTAGTGAATGAGAAATTTTCACTTTTAGCTCTGACATGCTGGGTCACTTCCTTCAGCACTGTCAGGTCAGTGTTTTATTTATGTTTGTATCAAACCACGTTGTAGCAAACTAGACATTTCTTACACCAAAATCTTTGCTGAAACCGATTGATGTTTAACAAATTGCAATCAGATGGGTGCAAATGTATAACAACAGAATTCCAGTAGTGACCTCGCACACCGTGAGGGTTCTGAAGACTCTTTGGTCAAATTAATTATATCAATTAAAGGGAATGAGCTCAACTTCCACATAATGTCTTATTTGCAGCTCTCCATCCTTTATAAAAATAAAGTAAAAACAATAAAGACTTTGAATCAAGGACTATTGAGAAGCCTCGGCAACAATAAACCTTTAAACTGCAAATTCTGAGACGTGACGAGCCCTGAAGCGCAACCGGGAACAGAAACGCACAGACAGCCCTTACGTGTGGGTGAGTGTCAGAACTGTAAATCAGCCCTGATGTAAAGCACCTTCAGAAAAGACAGTGTGTTTAAAAAGTCTACAACTGTTCACGGTATAAAGAGATTTCAGCCATAACAGTTTTAAAAAAATTAAGCACAATACCTTGAGGGTTGTTCTAGTATATCTTTTTATTTTTGGTCTTTGCTTCCAAAGGCTTATGTGTATTTGCTTTGTGTGTACAGTACAGGGGTGTGTAATAGGTCCCTTTGCCAAACATGTGACACAAGATGATATAAGATAAAGGCTCCCTGCACACTAGAGGCTGACAAGAAACTGAAAAAGGGAATTTTCAGGTAGGAATGCGTGAGCTTTTTCTCCTCAGGCAATAAAGACCTAATTGACTGTGTAGAGCTGAAATTCCTCGCATGAGGTTCAGTGTCACCCTGAACTATAATGACTTTCTATAGGGCTTGCACATCCCAGAACGATCCCGTTTCCGGCAAGTTCTTCACAAGTCGCATGTGAAAGGGAACAAGTCTCTCTAGATGGTGTTGTGTCTGTCCGATTGAAGCTTCTTGATGCACGAGGAGGGAGGCTGGCAATCAGAGGCTGAAAAAGAAGAGATTGATCTACAGACAAACTTCAGTTCTCAATGCGCATCGCTCGGTGCTTGATTAAGATGACGCACAATATTTTTAAACTGTAAATTCTCCAACTCACAGGAGGAGATCTTTTTTCATGAAAGAACCGTTTTCCCACCAGTCCGTCTTGAGCATCACAACTCGTTCCCCGCAATGATCTGCACCCTTTAACAGACGAATAACCTTCCAACATGCTCAGAGATGTAAAGCAGTTCCTTTGGTTTTTTTTTTTTGGTTACATTTCCATTACAGTTGCTTGTACAAAAATATTGAAAAATCCAAGATCTTTTCAAGTGACAGAAAGGCCACACTTTTAAAGATCACTAACCTGGTTTCAAGTAACTTTCATTCTCAGCTGTTTCAAAAAATACGAACATCTAGCACTGATGTATGCATATAAATAAATTATAATTAAATGTTTAAGATTACATATTTTATTTTTTTATTCAGATGGGATGTTTCTCCTGCAATATGTGGTTGCACAGCTTATGATTGTGTAGATTGGGGAATTTATTAAATAATAATGCAGCCATATGGATGCAACATTCACGCTTCAAGGCCGCTAATCTCCTACTGAGCTTTTACTGTTTAAAGTGCTTTGCGGCTGTGGAGCACAGCTAGTTAAAGAGTTAAGTCATTCAAGTTTCTAAAGCTACAACAAAGCAACTACCATTAATATGAAAGTTACACTTATTTGACTGATATATGCCAGAAGGCTAAGGTTGTATGTCATGTATGTCGTCTTGCCCTGTCATGACTCACCATGTCCTCTAGGTGTCGCCCCTTCTTGTGTTTTATGTCAAAGAGTCAAAGTAATTTATGTCATTACTGCCTCTTATGTGTGTCTCGTTTTCCTGAGTTCTATTTAAGTTTCCCTCATGTTCTTGCTGTTTATTGCAGTTTAGTGTAGTGTAGTGTAGTGTAGTGTAGCGTAGTGTAAGTCAATAGTCTCAAGCCGTAAATCTTGTTAAGTATAGACCCATAGTTCCTAGCCATGTGTAATCTTTTAGTAAACCTTATAACCCTTGTTCCTTGTTTTGGCTTATCATGCTTTGTTTTGTTATTGAATAAATTGCCCTCTCCGCACTTGGACCTCACCTCCACCTGCCAGTTTGTTTACAATGTAAAACACACAATGGTTCACACTTGCTCTGTAAGCGGTGAAAACTGAATATATCACACATTGCTTGCATGCCATACAGTGGTGTTTTTTTGTTTTTAATCTTTTAACTGAATTCTGGTTACTTTCCTGTACAGGGGTGGTTTGGAATTATGCTCAAAAACTCCTTATGACTCATGTGACTCTTCATGCATTAAATAATTAGACCTACAAGGAATTAGATGGAGTGAGTTTGGTAGGCTGGTTTAATTTTTTTCTCCTAAATAGATTCTTGCAAGAATAAATCTCAAATATACTGTGCTATCCATCCATCCATCCATCCATTATCCAACCACTTATCCGTCATGGGCCACGGAATGTTTTGCCAGTATTGAATATAATAAAATAACACAATGGCAGATATCCAGATTGACCATAAATGAACCCACAAAAAGGATTAATAATACAAAGACTTTTGACATTTATAATTATAAACTTTTGATCATTGTTTTCTGTTGAGCTTTTGTAGAGAAATGCATGGTCTTGTCTTTATGTTGGCCCTGTGGTTTTCCTGGTGACTTGAGAATGGTCGCTTAAGGTTACAGACCTCTGTCATTATCCATCTGGTACCCGCTGTCAGCAGCGTTAGCATCTCTGTCAGTCTGGGTCAAACCCTCAATGATGAATGGTTAAGCAGATAGCTTGTGCTGGGGTAATAATTCTACATCGATTTTGCCATCGCTCTGATATCACGCGCATGAGGGGAAGATTTAAATGCGGGGACAAAATGACAGATGGTGGCTTTGCCGAATGAGACGTACAGTCAGGGGATGAGAAGGTTAGGATATCGTGTATTTCTCTGGAGCCGAAAGGGACAGGAAACAGACGGATTTAAAGCAATAAAATGGTGCTGAAGATTGATGGGATCAGAAACAAAGACAGACCACTAAGCAGAGGTGTTGGCCATGGTGTTAAAGGATATGTTTCACTCATTCCGTTTATTGTGCAGAAAGACACCTTTGACCACTGTTGATTTACCAGAGTAATAAAGTGCTGATCCTGCTTGGGAACATCTTGCCACCGTCAACAACAAAAAGAACATTTCCAGATACACAGGCAAATATTAATTCTTAAAATAGAGCTAAATGTCATGGCCAAATTTGAGGCACCAGCAGGTCAAATCATAAAGTACACCAGGTCATCGTGCAGGAAGTGGAGATGGGCACGTGCTGTGGGTTGTGGTACAGATGGTCAATGCTCATATTTGTTACTGCACGCCGGGAAATGGAACAGCCAGGACAGGGCCTTGGAGTTTCAAACGTCTCACACAGCCAACACCGACGCTGACACAGAATAACAATGACACTAACACATGTTCCAGCATAGACTTGCATACACATCACCCACTTTGCCCCAGTGAAACGGAACAGCTAACACACCATTTTAAGTGAACTGAACTGGCGTCAGTTTTGAAATGACGATGCTGTTGTCTTTGGAACCAGAAGCCCTTATTGTTTTCGCTAGCACTAAGTCAGACAAAACTCTCATAAACATTAATTTCGTTTGGCTGGTCATGCAAAATGTATTGATGCATTTTTGTTTCAGCGTCACTGTAGTGTGTTTGGTTTTTCAGTTGCATAATTTTTGATGTTTGAAATTTAGAAAAACACATAATGATGTCAGTATGTTTTCTGTCTACAACCAGTGTCAGGATATTTTAAATTCTGTACAAAAATGGTGGACCAAACCAACTGTCAACCAGGAGAATATTATTCATCAGACATTATTTATATTCATATATATAGTTTAACATATTACATTACAGCATTTGTCATTTCATGTCATCTCTTCCCAGTAAAGGGGGGAGGCCTCATCTAAACTCCCAGGGGAGGGGCTGAAAAATGAAAACGTGCTTTTTATTTTCAACAGCTTCAAAGACTTGATCTGAAAAGCATGTCAATAAATTTATCCTATGTTTTATAGTTTGTTTTAATATTCATGGAACTCTAAATGGGCATAATTTGCATTAAACTTTAAAAATATTTACACATAAGATATTTACTCAAAATTGCGTGTAAAATAACGCCCTGTCTTGTACAAGAACCATACAGATAGTCTGCTAAGTGTATTTAAAAAAAGCCCATCCACTGCTGTGTCTGGAAATAGGAAGCACTAAAACCACATTCAAGAGCTCTTCCTGCCCTTCATGTCCATTTTAACCCCAGGCAGGTTCAGCCATCCCTGGGGTCGGAAGCTTTGTTCAGCCTCTGTGGAAGTGTGGAGCTTCACAGAACTTCTCAGCAGCTAGCCGTAGGATGCTGGTTCCCATGACGAGGACCACTGGGATAAGAATGGAGGCAATAAAACTAGTGACCTGCTCTAGACTGGACTCTGGCAGTCTTCCTGCTTTTTATTCCCTCATAGTACGGAGCACCTGTGCTGCGCATTTTGCAGTGCAAGCCACGCACGTGCACATGTATGTTCACGTGCATACAAGTGCGTACAATGGCTCATTAAAAGAGAGAACTGTACGGCGATGCACCAGAGACAGAAGCAGCGGTGGCAGTGTTTAGCTTGTTGTAACGAACGTTGTCGCGGCGTGGTAACCGGGATTGTCATCCTTTCTCCCTGACACAATGCGAGAGACAGCGAGCGGGCTTGTCACATTTCCTTTCTAGACAACAAATAGTGTGGTAGTACACCGATCAATTAGGGCTAAACATGCATGCTGAGGCTGTAACAGAAGGCGGCACAGTGTGGGGTCTTGGAGTGTGCGGCCCGAACCTGTCTGAGTCGCCCTGGCTGAGAGCAGAAATGCAAAGTCAGACTCACAGAACTGCCCTTCATTTACTGCAGGGCCGGGACTGCAGCTCATCGCTGTCCTTGCACCTAATCTGCTGATGTGTGACTTAGTTGTGGTTATGTGTAAACGCATTTGTGCTTCACAGGCATCTTATCACACATTATAGTTCACCTTTACAGTTACACACTATTTTTGCTCGCACATTCAGAGCTTACGAACTATTGTTGTGATGTTTTAAAATGTACCACAAGTTGGAGTTACAGTGGGTGGATTGGTTAGTAAAAATGTGGATTTGTGGCTGAAATTTCATTGCAGGTTTCTTGAACAGGTGTTTAACCCAATTAGTGTCCACACAATGGCCCTAATTAAATACTATCAATATATGAGTAGGCTAATTTCTTTAAACGTATTCTCATTCAGTTACTTTGTACAAAGCTGTAGTGAAAAGTTAAAGTTTTTCAAAGCAAAAATAATAATTCATTAATAATAACTTTCATTATCAGTGCATGGTTTGTTATAGCTGTAAATAAATATTAATTATAAAGTGATTACTGTATATCATTTTTTTTAATAACACCAAAGATCTATCCTTTCAATTATCAGCCAGTTTAACCACCGCCCCCACACACACACACACACACGCACATGCACACACACACACACACACATATATTAATGCTACCTGAATGCATTTCTAATCAATAACAAATTGAATCAATATTGTAACAAATATAACAAATTATTGAACAACTTACATTAAATCAAAGTCTTTTATTATCCTCCGCCCCCCTCCATGCAAACATGGCTTTTCTTTTACTGTATTTTAAATAGCGCTTGACACCAAAATCAATTTCTTAGCACACGTTCCTGAAGAGTACAATTGGAAGTGTGTGTTAGGCCACAAGTCTGGCAGTACAGTGTTCAAACCCAGTGGAATAGAGTCCAGGTGCTGGTCAGTCTACCGTGAATGGAGACTCGTCTAACAAATGCTAGGCCTTGTAAGAGAACTCATTTTCCAGTTCACCAGTTTACAAGCTCTTTCAATTAGTGTCCCACTCAGCAGAGGTACTCGTGTGTTCATTCAGTTAGCTGCTAGCAGATGTTGTGACCCAGCTCCTTATGAGTGTTTTGGTACACCTAAAAAATGTACATGGTATATCCATGCTGGCCAAAATTTGAAAGTTTCTTTCAATTTACTTTAGTGTAAATGTGTTTCCTTTAATGTTTATGCTTGTTATTCCATTAACTAACATGCTATTGAATGGAAAAAACATACTTTTCCTTTTGGTATGCTATTGTGATGAAAGGTTTTAATTTAATGTGAGAGTGGCAAAGGGCTCAGAAAGTACCAACAGAAGTGTGTAAGGTTTTCTGATTACTTTTTTCCATCGATCACTCAGATTTGAGAGTCTTGTGTCATTCTCTCTACCCCAGAGAACAAATGCATCTCTACACTTAGGCCTACGTGTATACACACTTGTTTAAATAACTGTTGTTTTTTTAATCAGTTAAAGATTACTACATTATTATGTTGCGCAGAGAGCTGCAAAAAAAATTATAATCTGAAATATCATTTCAAATACCTTGCCACTTGATGTTAAAATGTGAGGAATGTCTGAACCACCAATATTCAGCTGCAGACAAACTGCAAAGTTCTCACCAGACCATGAAAAGCTATCCTGTATAACATGACCCACTGCTGAAGACCACCAGCCATTTATCACTTATACACCACTTTATGGAATAAAGTCATTTAATTTAATGTATCTGGCCTTGGTTATAGAGTAGGCTGCACAAAAAAAAAATCTTCCGAAGATGGCTTGGCAGCATAAGTGGGGAGTTCCTACCAGAGAAAGATCTTACAAATGTAACGTATACAATTCATGCTTTTAAAAAAGAAGGTACGGTAAACTGACCCCCCTGTCTGGTCTCTGCTGCCATTTTTGCTCACTGCTGTCCTCTTAACACTTCTTTAATGCCTTCACAAGTCAATGAGAGAACTCGTCTGAGCTTTTAAAACCGTGATCAATGGTGCTTAATGTAGCAGGTGGGGATTCATCACGCTGGCCTGAACGGCGCTCTTAAGCGGGGCCGATTATGGGCTTGACAGGCCGGCCCAGCTCCCCACACACTTAACCACGCTTTGGCCTACTGAGGCTCTCCAGCTGTGTGCCGGCCCTGCATTCTCACGGCAGTCTAGTCCGCAAAACACCGTGGCCAGCCTTACATGGTGAGAACGGGGAGACGCTGTTAATAAAAAAGGTTACCTATGACTGAGAGGAAAATTCACTGCTGCGGACTGTGAGATGAGCCATCGACTCTTATCCAGGTGACAAAGTTTAGGCACGGTGTCTGTGACGGGAGTCAGAATTTCACACGCCGAAAACCCTGTTCGGGCTCAGAGTAAATCTGATTTTGGTTCAGACCACATTAGGCTGAAAAAAAATTGCTTCAAAAAGTAAAGTTCCAGTCTGACTAAGTGACCTCAGAAGGTTTGCATTGCAGGAGAGAACTCGTGTCCCACACTGTGAGTAAACGGTGTTGTATGTAATACACAGTTACAGGAACACCATGTAAACAGCTACAGGAAACACTTTGGAGCAACACAGCAAAGGAGGTGATATATATTGCTGTCGGGAGAGTTTTGTGTGTGTGTGTGTGTGTGTACATGCATGCGTATGTCCGTGTCTGTGCTTGATTGACAGGCAGAGAAATGGCCGTGAGCAGGCAGTTGTGCACGACTGAGTCACATGTGAAAATTGCCACGTCATATCAAAGTTACTGCTTGGTAAGGTGACGGCGAGTGAAAGCAGCGATGCTGTTGTGCAACTCGGAAAGGTGTCAGAGAACGATGAGGCCATGGCATATGACGCAAGGAAAGCTGCGACGGGCGCAACCTTGTGTTGAGCCCCAGTCTGTCTCCAGTACAGCAACAAACAGGCACTCGACAGCATCTTAATTACGTGTTACAGCAGCGCAATGGATCAAACGGCCCTGTTGACATTATACCATACAAAAACGCTGCAAGCCACTGATGCACTTCAGTTATTAGTAGTGTGAATGTTATAGCAACGTAAGCATGCATTTCCTGTGTCAAGAGCGCCGTATTAATGGCTAGACTATTTTTTCCTCCGGAATAGAATTGTTAGCTTTTTGAACAAGCACTGTTAAGGCTGGTGTAACAGATTTGCATATAGATTAACAACATTGTTTAAAAAAAAAAAACAATTTGAATTATGGCATGTGAAAAAAATATTTCTACCCTGTGGAATAAAATATCACAGGACTCAAATTAGATAATACAACACTCAAAGTAGAATGAGGTTCTAATCCAACCTCCAGGGTATAAATACATTTTGTGATTACATGACACATTTCAACACTAACATGTAGCTAATTTGCATTCCATATATACATACTTAACAAATACAATGTAACAAATGACTGTTTGATCAGTCCATAATTTCATTGTATGTTTCTTGCATGAAGAAAGTAAGAATTCAACAAGGGTTTTCTTTTTTCTTACTTTAAAATTGAGGAAATCTTACTGTTTTGCCTTACTGGTAACTGGCACCAGGAGCCAAAGGGTTGAATTTATGGGTATAAAATCGCCGCAAAGAAATGTACAAATTGTAGCATAACTTGCTGGAACTTTCACGTTTTAATATTGCAACAGTAAAACTGCAGCTAACCTTTCTCAGGTAGCTACACCACTTCCTGCCAAAATTATTCTGTGGCGATTGCTAGTAAGGTACTGTTGTTGTTTCACACTCTCAGAGCTGTGACCTCGAATCTGGCCCTTGCTTCTGTGCATGTGTGTGTGTGTGTGTGTGTGCATGTGTGTGAGACTGAGACGTTTGCATATTCCCTTTGTGTGAGCATCCTTCCAAAGGCACATGGTTCAGACTCTGAACTGGCCCTCGTGTGCGTGTGCCCAGAACAAACTCCTGTCTGTTTGCTCTGTCAGGTCAACGCCAGGATCCTTCCACGCTGGATAAGTGGCTTCTGAATAAATGAGTAAACATTTTGTTGTCTTTTGCTAAGCAGAAGCACATAATTTAACTAATAAACGGATAGCAGTGGATATATTACTGCCTTTAGAAAAAGCCTGGGAGAAGAACATTAATAATAAGTTGTTATTAATACTAAAAATAGGAAGCAGGGTGATTTATCCCACCAATTTGTTCAGTGAGAGAGTTATGCTGGATGTGAGATTAGCCCTCATGGCTGTGTTTTATTAAGCCATACATTTAGAATCAAATGGGACTAGATTACAATATGGAGGGTTAATATAAGACTACATTTTGTTATAGAGTCTCGAGTTTTCTTTCACGTCACCATAATGTGACCGAACTATGTTGACAAGGTGTTCGGCATGAGAGGTGTTAATGTAATAAAATGGTTTGCAATAGTAACCTACCTGGTGCGGAGGTGCAATTAATAATAATAATTTTTTTTTTTTTTGTCAATGACTTCCTGATGGCGTCAAGAGGGGGAGAAAAAAATACAGTGTTCAGATGAAGGGCAAAGGTGAAGGCAACACCATAGATCTTGTTCACTCTCAGAACTCTCAGAGGGTTTCATTAATTAAGTAAAAAAAAAAAAAAAAAAAAAGATTAATGTAAAAATACACCGCCCTCTGACTGCACATTCTCCATGACTAGGTCAAAACACACCTTTGGATTTTTAGACAGCAGTAATGCAGATTTAATTGAATGGTGAGCTGATTGTCAGTTCAAAACAACCTGCACAAAGCAGAGGAAAATACACCGCTGAGTTCCAGAGTTTCAGATGCCTGCCTGTTTTATGTGAAAAGACAGATGGAATGTTACAAAATATAGCTGCTATGCACATCCCGTTTATGTCGTACTTTGAACAACTGTAATGAAGGACAGGCTTGTGTGTATGTACAGTGTTAAGTGTAAGGTTGGAGAGCAGAAAAGGTTCTCTAGCTCTCATCAGAGAGAAAGAGTGCTGTCCACCTCATAGATGGAAGGGGGTGCATGCGCGCGTGT
>JABJVR010047656.1:0-26963 GCA_025773905.1 Chitala chitala
TTATGTTCTATATATATATATATATATATATATATATATATATAATAGCATGCATTTAGATGTTATGTATGTAAAATTAACTATGTGTTTTTCTATATGCTGCATATCTCAATTTGTATATATGTACATGTGAAACATTATCCCATAATTCAAATTTGTTTCACCTTTACATAAACAGCTGGCACTATTGCATTACAGTTGACTTCAGCATCAGGTGTTTGTTCAGCAGTGTAATAGGAAACAGGGAACATGTGGTAGTTTTGATTCATGCGTTCTTATATTCCTGACAAGATTATGAATGCTACAAGAGTAACATCTAACCCACATGGGCATAGAATATCTTGAGTAGTCAACATGTATTGCATTTTACATAAAGAGCAATTGTTTTCAAAGTATTGACTTTCCTAGCAGTACTACATTGTTCACAAAAGCAACATCTAACTTTCAATATTGCTTCCTGTAATGTAGTACGTTTCCAAAAAGCCGTACTCTAGCCACTGATCAAATAGATCAAATGCAAACTGACATACCATCCATCCATCCATCCATCCATTATCTTAACCGCTTATTCCTGGTGAGGGTCGCGGGGAAACCTGGAGCCCATCCCAGAGCACATAGGGCGCAGGGCACGGGACACCCAGGGCGGGGCGCCAACCCACTGACATACCATGTGACCTTTAAATATGGAAAGTATAACTGTCAACATAAAGTGCAGCCCGTTGACATACGTACATTTGCAGTACTGCATGGTACCAGCGATAAAGAAAGGTACTTAAGAATTAAAACATCATACCACTGTTGTCATACTGCGTTAAGGTTAAAAACACACCCTTCACAACTTGGATACCTCAAAATTGCTGTACATAATCTCTAACAAAACGTTACATGCAGATCTGAAACCTTAATGGTGTGTAACAAGATTATAAAGGGGAAAAAAAACAAAAGGTAAGTACTGCATAAAAGCTTTAATGAGAGATCTACAGCTAAGCACCTTGTCTGGGTCGAGTGTCTGTACTCTTAGCAAATTGAATCCCTTGTACTTTCAAGTGTGACTGTACATCTTAATTAGTTGGTCCTGTCACTGAGCAGAAACAGATAGGTCCTGCTGTTTCTCTGTGTCTCAGTCTCCTTTTCCCGTGGCTTGTTCTATTTTTTACCCATATCCGCCATCTGTCGCATACAGGAATGCTGCTCCAAGCCAACAAGTTAATTGTTACACTGCAGTCAGACTGGTGCACAAATCTTCACTGTACATATTATGTGAAGCGAGTCTTGGTATTGTTCAACATTCACTACTGTTGTGTTCACATGTGATGCTGGTTTTTGGTTGATGAACCAACCAGCCAAAAAAATAATAACAGGAAGAATAAGATGGAAAAATTACAAAATACTTGTAAAACATGAGGAAAGGCTGTTTCAAACCAGCTAGTCATGTAGCATATCTGTGCAATGATTGTCTTAATTTTCTCCACTGAGTTGTCTGTCATTATATGAATTACATGTCTGACGAGGGGCTTTAATTGGTTGTATCTTGTACGGTCCTTAAAAACATCAGCGGCTCCCTGTATAAAATCCCCATGAGTGCAGTAGGGTAGTTAAATGGAGGTTTAAAACCAGCAGTCACTGATTTGCTCACACATCCAAAAATCCTTGCAACAGGGATACTTACTTTGCCTTTAAGCTCTGAGAGAGCAGATTAATGAGCTGGTTTGTTTTAATAGTGTATAGGGCCTGGATTTCCTCAGAGTGAACCAGTCTTTGGCAATTCCGCTGTACTTTACCACAATGAACCTTGAAAGTTTCTAGAGTAAGAAGAATGAATTTACCCACTGAACAAGTTGGTGAGAGACTAACAAGAATTAACATGCTTGCATTCATCTATGCCTGTATGAACTAGCCATCTGCTAGCTGAGAAAGCAAACCATGCCAGCAGTTACACTGATTATTTTTGGGGAATGTCATCACAGACTGTGACTGCTGTAGTTTAGGTTGCTGCCAAAAGGCCGATGACTCCTGAAATCTCTCAACCATCACAGTATTTACAGCCAGCACTATGCTGTGAAGTAGCACTTCGTCACTACATGCATGCAGCAGACTGGATTTTCTTGTTGGTTCTTAAAGTTGAGATACTGATTTAATGTGAATGCAGAGTACAACTCCCTGGCCAATGAGTGTCACTCCTAGTCCTGCTATCGGTGCCTGTCTCTCACTGGAATATTTTATCAGACACCATAGGTTTTGAGTCATGGTAGAGTGATGCCACCCGCTTTGAGGAAGCAATAATAAATACTTCCTGCTGAAACAGACAGTCAGGTTTTGAACACGTGATTTACCAGTCAAGGTATGACAAGTCAGGCATTTAGTGACGTGCCTGGAAACTCCTTGTTAGCAGCTGCCAATGAAGACATTATATTCCAGAATAGTTTCTCGTCTCTGTGTTTCTCAGAAAGCTAACAGCGGTATCCCAAATGCAATACTTGTTTTTCTACTCTGCCGACTTTTTGTCTGTGTTCAGTCCTGGCAGTGGAACATTATGAGTGTTATTTGCTAATAAATGACCTGTGACCTCATGGTCGTACTTTAACACCAGCAGAACTGAGTGAAGCACTCCACGGTAACTCAATTACCCTGTGAAAAGGAAAAGCAGCACTAAGATGTGAGGGTGGAGATATTAACATGAAAATGTAGATGATGACCTTTAGACACTCAATACATTTTCAGATAATTTGCATCACAGGACACACTGCATTTGCATAGCTCTTTATGTTTTTTGTTTATTCACGAAGAGCACTGTGACCGTGTGATTGTCACATTGTGCTCTGTTAATTGGGGCTCGCAAACAGCCAAATTAAGTCTTTGATTTTTTAAATAGTTGTTAAAGCTGTTTTCATTGCCATGATCATCATCATAATAATTACTGTTATTGCTGCTGAGAGCTAGTATTGAAATTAGAAGGCATATGTACAGTTACTGCAAAAGCTAATAAGCAAATGCATTGCAAACTTAATCACTATCATAGGACTGCATTTAGTGTAGTAATAAACTAATAAAGTTACTAATAAAGGACAGGAAACATGAGGAAGAGTGTATAAAAAACAAGCAGGCATGTTTTTGGGAGCTTAAGAACAGGGCACAGACTCAGTACATATTTAGTTGAGAAAATCCTGCATGCCCTGTGCCTTGGTGTGTGTAATAGTTTAAAATGTGTCCACCAGGAGGCAGGTGACTGCAGAGTTGGGCTCAGGAATGCAGGCATTTGAACACATTCTAGAGAGCTGAGTGCACAGAGAGGCCAGCAATATATAATCTGAAGAACTAATTTGGGATTCTGGGTTTTACCCACCATGACTTAATGAGGATGGTCTGGCCTTAGGAAACACAAGCCTGGTCCTTTCTCTGAGTGGCACTGGTCCTTATGCAGCTTTGGTTGAATTTCTTGGCATCCTATCCTTCAAAGTTCTGTAGCAGTAATCCAGTATCGCAAATTTACTGTAATGCTTATTATATTCATTAGTACTTCTCCCTCTATACATTCTCAAGACAGACTGTCTACAAATAGAAAAAAATATGAAGAACAGTTGGCTTCAGATCACCAAAGGCATTTTGGTGGTTTTCCCTGTTTAGAATTATCCATTACTTAATGAATTTTGGTCATTTTTCATTTGGTTAATTTGCACTGAATGGGATTTAGAGGCAGAAGCAGTACAGTGACAGATGAATAGTACGATACAATAATAATACAAAAACAGTCGAGAAACAAAAAAAAAAAAACTATTTGGTATTACTGGCCATGGAGGATGTGCTGCTGTACTGCTGGTGTTTAAATACGGTTTGCTCTAGAGCACACAGTGCTACGCTACGTTGAATGCTGAGAAAATTTACGTAGCCTTTTATGTTTAGGAAGAGGTTTGAAACTGCAGCAATAATATGTTCCTACTCTGTGCCCTCACCCACAGGAGAGAGGCTCGATGTGAGAATCTTCACCTGATGAAAAATGGATGAGAAACTGCTCAGGTCCAGCCCCGTAGGCCTAAAATACATAACTTACTGAGGCACAGATGGCACAAGTTAGAAATGTGGAAGTACATTTATGTGTTTTTTATGTCAAGATACCTTAGCAGTATAACAGGTCAGTGCTCGTGAAACACAAAAGAGGATTGCATACTGTTGTTTCATAATTTGGTGTCATCACCAACCTGTGTTCATTGTGTTCTGACACGGTGAAAGCATGGAAGGTGTGGGCAGTGCATCGCAGAGGAAGGGCCCCAATCTAATCCTAAAATGCCTTTAGAATCGCAATTTACCTCTGACAATACAAACATCTGAATCAGGTTTCAGACAGTGTAAATATTCATACCTTCTGGATTTTTAATCTGTGATGGGCGTTCTCACTGAAGTCTCCGTGGTGCAGACAAAAGATGCACAAACGCAGTGTATAGAGCACACAATTTTTTTATCAACCACTTATGGAACATTCCTAATGTCTGCCATCATTACATCTGTGGGTTTCATTGCAAAGAAATAGTTCTTCAGTGTCTTGGACAAGGTTCTCTGCATACTTTTTCCCACATGTCTCATGACGTGAGGCCAGAGCTCAAATCAGATAGATGGAGCCCGTTCCTGAGAGAGTCGCCCCTTGCAGCTCAATGATGCCTCGTCACATTTTCACAACAGTGGGATTATGGGTTTCTCCTAAAGACACCCCTTTAAATCCACCAACACAGCAAGATTCCTGGGCCGTGTAACAATATTAGCCCATACCTTCTGTGCCGTGTGTCCATTATTGTGCAGCTCAAAACAGAGCGGCATTATGATCTGAGGCAAGACAGGGGCTCTATGGCATATAGATGGATGGATGGACAGATACATACATACATACTTTATTCATCTACAAAGGGGAGATTCTGTTGTTACAGTAGCAAGACAGTAGATGCTATCACTGGGTTGCAGTTACAGTATTAAAAAAAACCTATAAGAAATTAGAACCGAAAAGAAAGAAAAATCAGAGAAAATATAAAGGAGCTATAATATAATGTAAGATAATATTACAATATACAGTATAATACAGCATGCTGTGCTACAAAGTACATTAGTGAAAATCTGGCAGATGCCAGTGCAAAGTACAGTAAGGTGCGCGTGTATGTTAACCAAATAGTGTGCAAAGTAAGGACATGGTTACATATGTATATATGTATATCGCTTAACAGGATGAAACAGTATAGAAGATGACTGACTAGCAGATATATCCTCATATAACTGACACATTTTTATAATGATCAAGAACAGCAGACAGATTGTCTCCAACATGAGCAACAAATGGAACAGGTTATATACAATAATATGAAATATAGTACACACTATAGAAGACAAACAGGTATCAGACTAACTGTAGAGATGGGACGTCTTCTGGCACGTTACCAAAATGATGATGTCCTGTTGCAGTTCTAGGTGGTCTGTACAAGTCCATAAAATGGGCAGCATAATTATATTGGCGAGTTGTGCAAATATCAGAGCTAATGTTGGTAACACCTCTGCCTGTCATGACCCTTGAGTCCACTAGGTTTCACCCTTCCTCTTCTCTTATTTGTGCTGATTTTTCTTACCTCATTAGTGTTCCCCAGCCATGTCTAGTTGTGTTTATCGTGAATTAAACCCTGTTTGTCTAGAGGCCTTGCTGGTTGTTGTAAATGTAGGTGTGCATTTCTTGTTGTCTTAAACTTTGTGTAGTTGCAGAATCCTGTTCTTGTTATTCTTCAGCCCCAAGTTTTCCCTGTTGTTTGCATTTAGCCTTGTTACTCTCATTACCCATGTTTGTATGTTGTTTTGCCCTACATTAAAGCCTCCCTTTCGCACATTCGGCCTTGCATCTCTTGCCTGCTTGGCACAAACGTGACAATGTTTTCACAACAAGACAGAAATTTTAAGTGTTAAAAATAAATGAGCAGAACACCATTGTTTATCATGGACGACTGAAACAAAAAGCACATTGCTTTTATGGTTTTGTACACCTTAAGAAATTTACTAGATTTCAGATTTATTAAAAGATATATGACTTTTGAGCAAAACATCTTCTGAAATTTCTGTATTTTTTTGTTCATTGGTTTCTGTATTAAAATTAGACAGAAATTGTGGGCATTACAAGACAACAGAGATTAAATGTCTGTGTTTACAGATATCCTCAAGCATTTTGCATTAACTAGAACTTTAGTATGATTTGCCATGGAGGCAATACCTAGTATACAATGCACTAGTATGTACCAGGGTTGTAAACCATTAAGAATTTACAAATTTTACTTTATTCCAGTCATGAATTTGAACTGTCTACACCCTATGGGATGCTGAAGTGAAATTTTAATCAACGTGTTTTTCAAACCTCGGTTTTAGTGTATGCTGTGTATGTTAACATTATGTGTATTTTATTGATATACTGAGCTGTATTCAGGGGTGGATTAAGCCATGACCAGGCCCCTGGGCTATAATGGAGTAAAGGAAGAACAAATAATTAGTGCACCACTGCAAATTTCCAAGGGCGTGCTCTGTTTTACAAGCTATATTTTCATTTGCCATGGCACAGACAAAACAATGTTTTCAAGACACCGGTATAACTAAATATGTTTAGAAGTCAGTTTTTAAAAATCATTTTACACTGCCCCACTGAGCTTCAGGCCCCTACACTTCGGTCTACTTAGCCTAAAGAATAACTTAGCCCTGGCTGGACTGTTAAAAGCTGTACCTACACTATGCATATAATTAAAAAATAATTTTTATTTTGCTTAATTCAATATAAATCCAAATTACAATTTCGTGTCCTGTTTTTAACTGTGGTATAAATTCAATTTAATTTCAAAATTTCAATTAGAATTTCACGTGCATCTTTCATTTTGATCTGAATGGTGTACAGCCCTCATGATGTGTAGCACTGGTTGTGCCTGTTTTAGCACAGCTTACCCGGTGTACACTGACATCTCTGTCTCTGTTCTGCTCTGCATTGTTTTGTACTCTATATCGCGTTTCTTAGGCCCTTGTACATTCACTCACTTTTAACTGAACTCATGGGACCTTTTCAAGACAATTAACATTTCAAACTTTATTATCATGCAACAATATAAAAGCACTCTAAACTATAGCTGTACTTCAGTGGACTGGCATATTTCACTCAGATTGAATTAATAAATTTCAGCTTCAGACCGTTGATACTTCCAGTACCTATCCTGCAATTCTGAAATGCCAAACTACATGCCAGGTTAACTTAATGGTAATTTACTCAATGCACACTAAACTTGCCTTATGTGTTTCTTTGTTGATGTTGTACAACAGTGGTGAAAACCTTTAGTATTAGACGACAACCCTCTAACATTTTATTATTGCATGTCATAAAAAGATTTTGGTTTTCAAGGACAACTGAAATGGTGTCTCCGGGATTTATTCTGTTGAGCACTGAGTCACTCTATATTTCAGCTCCTCTTCCACATCATCACTTTGCCAACAGGCTGAAAATGTAAAAACTGACCTAAGCTTGACACACTGGAAAACATGTGAGCACAGTCTGTCTTTCATAAAGACTCTAGTTTGTTTATGGAACACTGCAGAGTTTATTACTGCTGAAAAGACGCAGATGTAGAATGACGTCGAGTTCCCTGCTCATTGAGAGGATGCTGGGTCACCTGCGTTGATGTTCCACTGTCTTCTGCATCCTCCTGTTTTTTTATGTCCTTAGGATTCCTGTCCATCACGTAACACTTAGCAAATAACCGGAAGCCTTCAGATGACCTATTGGAAGTTTACTGTTAATATGATCATGCTGTCTAGGGCGTGTCGCTGCCTGGAAACAGAACACAATGGTAACCACGGCAGCAGACAGACTGGATGAGAGACAACACTTTTCAGTGTGGAATGTGTAGCATTGAAGGCTATTCAATGAAATTATTTTTACGTTATAATGAAAAGTAGTACTTTTCTGTTGTTTCCAGTTGTAACCTTTGGTAGCTTTTGTAGCCCTTTTATAACTTGAGAAAGCAGCCAAAAAACCAGGAGAGAAAGCAGACGTCAACACCAATGGCAGAATCAGCCATGAGGTCAGATAAGAAAAGAGTGAGAAAATCAGTAACAGTGCCTTCTTCTCAGGACTAACATCTGCCAACAGACATATTTCTGGCAGGTTACCTTCTTGCTCACAGCTACCTGTCCACACTTCAGGCCCACCAGTGGCTGCTTTCTCCTACTCTCAGCCTGATGTGAGTGACAGAATAATGAGCTTCACTACTCAGCAACGTTTCAAGCTCATCTCTGACATGCCAAATGCTTGGTTGATATAATAGGGGAGGGGCTTGATGACATGATGACAGGCCTTAGTCTAGGTGTGCAGTGGACACAAAAAATCTTTGTATGTTGACGAGCATCAAATGAATTTCATGTGAACATGAAGAAGCTGGAAGTGTAGCTGTTTTGTCTGGATGACTTCAGTGATTCTCTCCGGTCCAGGCCTCCGTCATGCACAAAGTTCACTTGAGTCCCTTTACGGCTTTATGTCCTGCCCAAACACAGTGGTGCTTGTGCTCCTTCAACAGCTCAACACAGGGGTAGCGGCGGGAGCATTGACAGTTTTTCTCAACCTGTTTGAAGGAGGCCTGGACTCCATCCCTTTCAGTGACTCACTAGCCTGGTTGCTCATCTCTTTCATGCTTAAAGAGAGATTGTTTTCCTCACATTAATGCTGTCACAAAGATTTGTTAAAGCCTGTAAAGATTACAGATGCTGTCAAGAAGATTTATTTAAGACTGCAGCGATGAATCCAAATACCTTGAAAAGGGTTCCTTTCAAAACTCTGAACTTTACCATAATTTCAAAGCTACTACCTCTAGATGAAATTGAAATCACAACCAAAAGTGAGAATGTACACTTGGAATCACACTTGGAAGTTTATTCATTTCAGTTTATTTTATACAGAACTATTACAGCATATTTTACTTAGAATTGTTTAACAATGATTTACCAGCAAGAATGATAGAACCAAAACTGTCGCACATAATAATCTGTTGACTTCAGCGATGACTCAGTGTTTTATCTTTCAGGAGAGCTACTGTTTATTTATGTGGGGCAGGAGGGATTTAAGCAGCTGCATCCTCACAAGGATTTTGATATACTTCAATCTGCAACTGATTGTTGCTGTAAGCATGCCTCCTCTCTTCCTCAGTGTATCTATTCACGGCCAATTCCTTTTCCAGTTCATTTGTGGACTTATGCCAACAGCATGGCTTATGGTTAAAAAAGGCTGGTTATATTCTGTCTAATGAAGAAGTGACACCAGTCTTCTTCAGAAGCTCACTTCAGAGGCCTGAAAGGCAGTGAGGTTTTATCGGTGAGACTCTAGCCTTCACCTGTGTGACTCCAAGGATCTGATAAAGCCAAAAGAAGGAAATGAGGAGCAATTTGAATTTCTTACCAGCAGACACAAAGGCAGAAGCAACACAATTTTTTTGGGCGAAAACAGTTCACTGTTGCAAAACTGAAAGCCGGTCGCAAAGACATGGGTGTGAGGACAGTTGTCAGCGAAAACAAGATTTTTACAGAGACGACAAGCAGAGCACAATCTCACCACAGCTGGGGGTGGTCAAATCCAGTCTAGAGGAACACGATTATTACTTCATTAGTGCCAACTGTGGGAGCAGCTGGAATGGGGAAGGGAGGGCTTGGGGAAACTACATGGTGTGTGCCTCCCATACGTGTATCACTGGCAGTCTGCAACTTAAACAGCTTTATTCTTACAGGACTCTCAGTACCCGTTTTCCCCTGCAGTTAAATGGGTTCTTGATTAGCATCTGGTAATCTTTTCTCTGAGGAAATGGGACAATTTTAATAGTGCTGTGAGCAAATTTGGTGTAATTGCATTGTGATGATATGTAAATCAGTTAGGCAAAGGGAGGCACAATGAATCCAAAATTACTGGGTGAATTTGTTCAGCATCACTTTTTTGTTGTTTATTTTGTGGGAGGAAAAGCAGATGGATGTTATTAATGATTTGTGACAGGCTTTATATTTTTTCCTGTGTTATCCAGAGTCACCTCGATGGCACCAAAGTTGAGGATGAGGAAGGCCTTTCAGTCACATAGCTTATCTAACACCAACACCAGCGACTGCTCATAGCCATGATGTGGAGTGAAACATAGATCTCCACAATGCCACAAGTATCACAGCTCATTGTTTTCATTGTGTCCTCATCCTGACTCAATGGCAGCAATTCAGCAAAAAATGAATTTCACACATTCATTGCCACAGTTTGGTCCAGGGGGCGAAAATGGGTGGATTTGCAATGGAGTGGAAGTGAGTTTTTCTTCTATTTATATGAAGACACCAATATATAGAGCTATGCTTCTGTTTGTGACCAAACATGAGAAGTACAGAAAAGCGTAAGAAAACTGGAAAAAAACACAAAGAAATGTATACCTTTTGTAAGATTCTGTACAATAAAGGCAGAGCTGTAATGCACAGACCATCTAGAACAGCATGACCAGGATTATAAATAGCTGAGAATCAAATCCCACCTGGTATTTCAGAGCCAGAGTGACTGAAGGTAGATATTCAGCTGCTGAACACACAGGATGGTGCCAGAGAGAGCAGTTGTGTATGTCCTCTTTAGACCCCTATCAAATTATCTGCTGTGTTCCATATATAAAGCCCTCTAATCTTCACAGGAATGTCATTCTTGCTGTGACACGTACATTCAGGAATATCCTGACAACATGTTGGGAGCTCACCTGAACATCTACAGTGCTAATCAGAATGTACACAGTAGTAGGGCACTCTACAGCAGAAGTGACTGTGTTCAGCATGCTTGGGCGACCGAACGATCAAAGGTCACGGACGTGCCTTAACTATGCTCACTGAAGAGGGTTTAGTTAGTTCACCGCATATCATTTACAGCTTTTATCCAAGGCGATTAATTAGACTTCCACACTGTTTACCCAGCTGGGCTCCTTGTGAAGCTGAAGCCTGTTCCATTGCCTAATTCTCCTGCTCAAAATCACATTGATGTCCACCGTACTTAAATGAAGGGCATACATTTCTCACAGCGCTTTTTGTTTTGTGCATGCTCAAAAAAAGCAGTCTTCATTGTGTGTATCTGTTTAGATACTCACCCTCATCTCTAAGGTGATACACAAAACATGTTAGCAAAGATCTCCTAATTGTATCTCGTTCCAATGGTGCTTTTGTGACCTAGAGTGTTTAACAGAGATACCTTCAGTTCGTCACCAGTCTGTCATTTCCGATTGTACCTCATAGTCAGCTGTTTCCATACGACCTCTAGTGGCCCCTCAGGCCAGGGAGGTGCCCGTTACATTGATGAACTGCCTAGCTAGCCAATTGTTATGCAGCACATAGGATGGACTTTAAAATGCTGATCCAATAATGTTTTACGTGACTGAGTGGGCCCTTTGGCTGGATTTGTTACCTTCAGCACCAGATGGCTGTCAGATGCTCTTGCAGTGCGCCCTGTCCCCCACATGAGCGCCTGTTTATCACTGAGTGATGAACAAGCTCTGCATCGTAGTCTCATCACACATGCCTGGCATTTAACGTCCTACCCAGACTAAGCCAGCTGGATTTTTAAAGGGCAGGTCAGACTCCAAGCCTGTCTTTGTGCCAGGTTATAGCCAACAGCTATGGATCCATGACCAGCCAATCATAACCATCTCCCTGGAAAGCCACAGACATCTCAAGTTTAGAAAACTGCAGAGCACATGCTAAGATGGCAAGCTATTGAGGGAGGAAGCAAAGAGACATTTTAGGTGTGTGTATGTGTGTCAGTGTGTGTGTGTGTGTGTGTGTGTGTGTGTGTGTGTGTGTGTGTGTGTGTGGGTGTGGAGGGGGAATAATGATCAAACACAGAGCACTGAGATCACCTAAATGAAAATTAGTTTTCCTCAATGCTTCATTCACGTGTTTGGTTTTATCAGGCAGACATGGGAACATGAGGCTGTTCAAAAAGCAGTTCATTCATTCATTTTCTATACCACTTCATCCTGTTAAGAGTCACGGGTAGCCTGGAGCCCATCCCAGGAGACGTAGGGCACAGGGCAGGGGACGCCCAGGGCAGGGCGCCAACCCACCGCAGGGCACGCACACTATGGGCAACCAATCAACTTAACCTGCATGTCTTTGGACTGTGGGAGGAAACTGGAGAACCCCGAGAAAACCCACCAAGCACAGGGAGAACATGCAAACTCCGCACACACAGACCCAAGGCAGGAAACTAACCCCAGGCCTGGAGGTGCGAGGCGACAGTGCAGAGGCGGATAATTATTTTGCTTATCTCAGGAAAAATTAATAAATGAACAATTTTATCCAAAACAACATATAACTGTAACATTTATTAAGGTGTATGATTTGCTGTAACAGTTCAGATGAGACATACAGGGGGGCAAAAGTAGGTTTGGGAAATGCCACCCTTTAAGTGAATGTCTGTGTAAATAACCATCATGAAGATCACCTGATGTTTAAAGTACTGAGTATATTGGCATGAAGAACATCTGGAGGAATTTGTTTTCCAAAGAGATTAGCTGCAGTACGAAAGTTTCCATGAGTTTAGGCTGGATTAATACACACTGTGTTCATGTTAGATTTCTTCTCATTTGTGCAGAAAGAGACTGGGGTCAGACAGTCTGTCAGAAACACAAAACTGTCTTAAAGTGAGAATCTGTCCATTAAAATAATCTCACTTAAAAATCTAGCAACACCATTAACTGTGAATTAAATTTCACAAATGGTTGGTGATAAAACACTAATCAGACAAACCCCAGAAAAGTCTGAACTGCAAAAGCTTAAAAGCAAAAATAACCACAAATAATAATGTTAATTTATAAAGACAGATTTGTTAAGAAAATTATTTGCAGAAACTTCAACAAATAAAAGAAGCAGATGTCTGTCACACCCTGTGCCTGTCCTTCCTAATGTTGTCCACTATCATTACAGCATTGTGAATGCAGTGAAAAAACAACTGAAAGTACATGTATGAGAAACAATGATTGGTTATCTGGTTCAATAAGTGATTAAAGTGACTGTGCACAATTGTGAATAAAGCACATTTTTGCAACAATTACATTATTAATTAAAAACCAGAAATAAAACGCTAAATTTATCGCAGAAATAAACAATAGCAACAATTTAATTAATAATTAAAAACATACATTAGCATAGAATATTTGTTTCCAAACAAACAACAGGGAAAATTACATGCATAATTAAAAGTTAACTTGAAAAGCAAACTTCATATACTGTTTTCAGGTCTTTGTAATGCATGGCATCTTTGGTATTAGCATCTGAACAGTTTTCTGTATTTAAAGTGAAATACAGTCAAATATATTTTGCTGCTAAAACATAGTTGTTTTGTTAAATAATGTTTTAAATACTATATACCATAAACCTGGGTCAGTGCCCATAATGCTTATAAACAGCGATATATTGGTAGTCCACCTCGTGACGTGTATCTTGCCCAATCATGTATTGACGTCTATTCCGCAGGGTAAGTGCCAACAGATGAAGGGCACATACCTGTCTGTTGAGTTCAGTATAACTCACTGTTTTCCACACCTCAGTGCTTCATGATTAACAGTAATACCTGAGATACAGAATGTATTGTCAAGGCAGTCATGTTCTATATACATTTAAAATATATATGCCATGTTCTGGAGAATGCAGGAATGGAAATGAGAGGAGAGTCTAAATGCACAATGGTTTATTCTGATGGATGGGAAGAATACACAGGGTAACAAGGGTCAAAAGCAATCATCTAATAAAGAACATCCAACTGAGTACAAGACTAGGCAACACTTAACTACAACAACTGACAAGGGACTGAAATACAAGGTAGGACTATATAGGGGGGAAAGGAAATGGGAAACACCTGAAAGCACTGATTGGATTACCATAGTTCACTGGGAACAGAATGAAGGAGCACGTGGAAATAAGGGAAATTGTTTGGAGGGTATGGGTATGACAGGTGTAGCACGTGATGCAGACAAATATGTTTCTTAAGATACTGGTTCAGACTGAGGCCAGGTATACATACAGTATATGTATATGTATATGTATATGTATGGTAAATACGTAAGTGAGAACAATGTGCATTATCACAGCATCACAGTTATTTCAGCCTGTCAATCCACAGAACTATTCCTCTTCTTAGGCAGAAGTGAGATTGATGACATGGTACACTTGAGAAGCAGATTTGTCTAGGGATAAGAATAATCCACTGAGCTGTCACAGTGTAGTATTGTGATGGATGGCTATGAAAATGAGACAGACATTATACATGTATATCAACTGAACAAAGAGCACAATCACTAGACTGTGTACGTTGACAAGCATTTCTTCTGGTGATAAACACTTACCTGATGCCATTGATGCTACAAGTGCAGAGTTTGCATGTTTTTGACAATTTGACAGAAGAACTGTTAGTATTTTGCTTTTTTGTCAATATCTAATAGGCGTCTCATTCAGCATACGTTCTCTCTTAGTCCCCCAGGCCAAACCGAGAGCCTGAATTGATTAAGGAACTGCTAAAAAATAGTAAAACTTCTAAACAGTCAGACACTGATTCAGACTTTCACTTCAGTTATTAAGATTATAGAATTTTAGATTTAATTTTTAATATATTTGATAATTCCTCTAGATTGCACTGTTTATCCAGTTAATAATGAGGAAAGCTTAGTGACTTCCACAGCTGTTGTTTGTGCAGCAGCGGTTTTAATTATCACCAGAATATTCAGACGTGAACAAAGGCTACGCTGTTTACAATGGCAAAACAGTAACACCAACAATAATACTAATAAATCAATTAAATATATTTACCTGATGCAGTTTCAAAGACCTTATCCTAAGGACTGACATTTTTATTATACAGTACAGTATTAAGTATGCATGTTATACTTGGACTGGTCAGGCTCAGACTAAACACACAGTACCCTGAGAGCAGGGCTGCTGTCTGTTCTGTGTACTTAACCATGATGCTACCTGTCAAACAAGAATAAACTGCATTATAAGGCTCTAGTAACTGTACAGCTGTAAAAATAGGTAAAGAAGGATGAATTATGGAAGTAATTTTGGACTAAGGTCTTTTCTCAGTAGGAAAACACAGATTAAATGTTATCAGATTCCCACAGCATCTTAACCTTTATGGGCTGTTATAATGTTGTTTGATTTAATTTATCTCACATCTGTAGTTATCTGGAAAAGCAATAGTGCCCTATTTTAAAAGGTCTCCTGGTGCAACTGATTCAACAACACCTTAGTTGAAAGTTAACTTCATTTCATCAGCATGTGCAAATCCTTCAAAATATTAAGACATAAAAGCAGAACTAACAAGGTACTCCTGACCTGTTTAAAAATCTCATGGAATTTTTCATAATATATGAAGGGGCTTCATGGGGGGGCAGCACTGCATCTTCATACATAATCCTTAGAGAAGATACACGTGTTCCATACGCTGATTCCTCTAAGGCTGTGCAGATGAATGAGCCCATCCCACCGTCTCTTGTCTCCCATAAGGCAATTATACTTCTTGGTTTCCGAGACCATTAATCAAGTCAAGTTTATTTATATAGCACTTAAAACAACCAAGGTTGACTGAAGCGGTTCACATAGAGTAACGAGTAAAACAAATAATATATGCCACAACAATTTCAAAGACAAAATACTAATGATAGGTCTGACAGTCTTCTACTCTGTGTTGAAAACCAAGATAAATAAACAAGCCTTAGCTTTCGCTTTAAACAAAGCAGGGTCTGAGATAGTGTGAATTTCAGGAGGTAATAAGATCCATAGCTTAGGTACTGTGATGGAGAAGGAGGGGTCACCCCAATGCTTATGCCTTGTCCTGAGAACAGACAGCAGTTTCTGCTCAGAAGACCTGAGGGATCTATTCTATATACGAGGATGTAAAAGCTCAGAGAGATAAATCGGTGCCATGCCAGCAATGGCCTTAAAAACAAATAAGAATTTTAAAATTGATCCTGAATAGAACAGGGAGCCAATGTAAGCAATGCACAATAGGAGTAATATGCTCATATCTTGGGGTATTAGTTAAAAAGCGAGCCGCAGCATTCTGGACCAATTGGAGGAGGGCGAGGGACATTTGATGCCGACACATAATACATCACAATAGTCATGTCTAGAACTAACGAAACTAAATCAAACATAAGTCATCTGTCCTAATGTTCATGATGCTGGTTCCCATTCATGGTAACAGTCAGTACCAGTGAAAATGCACATGTGCTGTTTGACCTGAAGGTAAAGAATAGAGGACTTTTTTTTTTTTTTTTTGTCCAGTTACAGTGTTGTTTGACCATTTCTCAGACCACTGATGTGGATCCACAGACCTTTAGCTTTTCAAAGACCATCTGTTGTGCTTTATCTTGAAAGGTTAAATCAGGTTCTGACCAGTTGATCATCTCTGCATTGTTATTCTTTTAACAAATCAGCTGTTCCACCATGACCGCCGTGAGTAACGTACAACATCCAAGATTTTTTAAAGAAGTGGAAGGTTTCCTTTGGTACCCAGCTTGAAGATTGATTTCCAGAATTTTTCTCTTCAACGTGGATGTTGAAATGCCCTGAGACTAAGAGTGTTGTGTGCTGAATACACGCATATGCATGCATACCCTTGTTTTGGACCATGCAACTATCTTCTTCACAGAACACTGTGTACATAATTGCCTGTTTGTTGGCCAGCTGACCTGGAATTAAAATTCAAAAGGATTTTCTCTACAGGAATATCATCCTGTTAAAGGAACAGTATCTATGGGTAAAAAAGTGAAACCACTGAGTTTGGCTCTTCATTCTAAATATAAAAATGCATCACATTTATATGTGAAAAGTAATTTATTTTTGAATCTATAAATTTTTCATACTGATATTATTTTGGGGTTTTCACAGGCTCATTTCTCTGAACCTTTCATCATAATACTTGTTGTCATGGTGACAGCTGCCATTTTTCAATGTGTCTATAGTGTGTTGCATAGTCTTTGGGGAAACGATCTTCCTAGAGATGACAGAACAAATCACACACAATGACATAAAACAGGAACATCATGACATGTAGGTGACTTTGATGGGAAGATGTACTTCTCTGGTGGACAAAGATGTAGTGCGTAGATACGTTTAAAAGGCATCTCGTTTTTTTATTTCCTAGATCAATATTCCATGACCATTTTGCAAACAGTTTGGAATGTTTTTTTTTTCAGGCCAGGACTGAGAATATGTGGGGGTGAAGGTTTAAGTGAATGAATATTCCATGAAGCATATTTTATGAAGCATATGCACTAGCCTGGGGTTAATGCAGAGCCTGATGAACTCTGACAAGATGGCATCACAGTCTGCCACTCGAACTCCCTCCTGGCACTGTTCAGCCGTGGACCGATCCTCTGTGACAGTGGAATCCTGAGCGGAACGTAACCGTGTGGTCGTTCGCTTCAGTGTGTTCACAGCGTCTGTGGCCGGTGACAGTGGTTTGCGCATTTTCACTGTATCCCAGTGCTTAGATAATTAAAACCATTGTACAAAGAAAATAACATCACCTGCCTTATGGCATTAATAACGATCTGGAATGAGGCCCAGTCAGTAAATTACCCACAGCTGTACAAGGCAGGTGATGTTACCTTGTATTCAAAGGATAGGGTTAATTATAATAAGTACATTGCTGAGACTAAAAAAAAGCACCATGAAACCCTGCAGCCCTCCTCGGGAATAGCTACCCCCCAAACCAATTATAAAGTACATTTTCATTCTTAGTATTTACTATTCACAAATAATGTTACTCAACAGGGAGTTCTAGCTCTTACAGTGTTCCTAAAAATCAACACATCAGTGTTAACATTTATTTTACCAGTAATCACTATATATATCTATATATATATATATATATATATGTATGTGTGTGTGTGTATATTCCCATATAATGTATAGCACTGCCTATTTTTTCAACATCAGAGTTCAAAGAGGTCTTGTCTGTGCAAAATTCACATCGGTTATAGTAAATTGTAAAAGAGAATTGTGGAATTGCTGATACATCTTCCAAAATTGATTGTCCCTGTGGAATTAGTGAATAAAGTCTGCAGGTGTATACTGTAAATATGACAACTAATTACATATGCATAATGCTTACTGACTATTAGATTTTACATAATGTAGCGTGGCTAAAGGAGGACAATGTTGTCAACTGGAACCACACATGGCCTGGCTCAGATGCTAGTCTGTTCACCCTCTTTCTCCTGCCACCATCAGACTCCATCTAAGTGGCTGTGCACCTTATTACAAAATAGAGCAATCACCATTGTAGGTGCGTAGGTGGGTTTTAAGGGCTGCACTTTCCAAGCAGTACAATTCCCTCTGAATATATATATATAGATTGGTCAAATGATTGCAGTTACCTAATTAACAGCAGTGGATCCAGAAGTGCTCAGGTTTACATAAAATCACAGTTACACCAATCTCTAGTAAATTAAATGGTCCTTCCTTCCTTCCTTGAACAGTCCTTCATAATACAATTATGCAGTTCACCATGTTTTATTAAAAAAAAAAAAACCTCACAGACAGTACATTGGCATCAATATTTTTAATGTCAGGTATTATAAATAATTTGCTTATTTACATTTATAAAATAGTTTAAAATCTTCCATCAGATATATAGCATACCATATACAGTATTGCCGTTACCTCAAAACTGTACAGCACAAATTTGTAATAAACTATCCTACTGACCTGAGAGGTAAAGGACCACTACAGCAGGAGTCTTTGTAATTGCCTGCTACACAGTAGCAAGAAGTGCTAAGTCCATAGTGAGTGTGTCAGGCCTGACGCCAGAACACAGGAGAAGTAAAAAAAAAAAATCAGGGCTCATCAAACTGCAAATAAATAGCAAAACAATATGGAGGAAACAGACTGAATGTGGTCAGTTAGAACAAGGATATGCTTATGAAAATGTCTTTGTGTAAGAAAGACTTAAAGGTAGGAGAACCAACTTTTTAGACATTACGTAATAAGTGTAAAGCAATAAATATTGTGTAATTCAGTGTCTTTAAAAGCTTCTGATGTCCTTACTTGCCCAGGGGTTAGTCAAGGCAGTCTTCTCTTCTCACATGGGGCTTAACTCCATGATGAAGACCTCTCTGTCAGCAGGTTGGTGATGCTCCACTTCTGTCCAGAACACTGCTGGAGGGTTAGCTGGTGCCCAAACTCGCTGTCGCTGCTTTCTATCAGCTCAAGGCATCGCTTGGACTTCCTGTTCTGTATGGCGCCTCCCTGGTGGATGAAAAGTGCACTACATTATACTGCTGCTTGTAAGCGCCACAGCACGCTTACTAGCTCTAGCCACTGCTCTCCACTTCTGTTTTATGACACAAAGACACTCAAACGCACTGGCCTGGTCTCACCTCCCACTCTTATTTCAATGCATCTCTCCCCATGCAACCCTTAACCTAGAATTTATTTACAAGGTTGGAATTACTGCCATGTAAAATGTGATGTGCCTTGATTGCATCCATCCCACATTAATAGAGAAATTAACATTGAAGGCAGAGACAAATGCCTGGGCTGAGTGCAGTAATGGGATTAGCTGTGCAGTAACAGGCAGCAGAGGAGGGTGAGTATCTGTACTGCTGGCAGAGAAGAGCTTCCTGTCTGGTAGATAATGGCTCTACTACACCCAGCCGCTCAGTTCGCCTCTGGGCTGGAGAATGCCAACCCCAGGGACTGGCCTCCAAGGCAGCATCCCTGTCTCTCTCTCTCTCAAACACACACACACACACACACACACACACACACACACACACACACACACACAACCAGCAGCATCCTAAGCATTTAAACAGGCAGCAGTTGATCCCCACTGTGCTTGTTCCTCCATATCAGCAGGAACACGGAGATGCTGTACAGCTTAGTACATGTTACAGACAGCATGCACTAAAGTGATCTGTGTAATGCTGAAAGGATTTAGCAAAATCCCAGTTGGAGCAATGCTTCAGACTGAAGAAGCACCTGATTTACTGCTCAAGATACACTTCTTCATAGACATTTCTAGCTCCTAAAATCTTTGTTTTTATAAGCACATTTTTTTCTCTGCATAAGTTATTTGACCATGAATTGGATATGCCACTGGCATTAACAACATTATGTTAATTATATTAATAATGCAAATCAGAAACACATAATAGCATTGTCTATTTGAAAAAAGACACTTTCCCATGACAGTACACACATACCTATTATACATACAGTATATTATGCATTCTCTCTGCCAATATGTGTACACAATGCATGTCATAGGCACAGTTCTCTTTTCTTTACAAGTCTCAGGATCTAAACTGAGCCTAAGCGTTTTGTAGACAGACAGAAAAAAACTCTGAAGGCTTTCTTCCAAGGTTGTAATTCTGTTCTTGAGACAATGCAAGAGGACGTCACAATTCACAGTACAGTGCTCACTAACAGTGCACAGCCTCACTCACAGTGCTCACTCACAGTGCTCACTCACAGTGCTCAGTGTCACTCACAACACAGTGCAGTGGCTCACTCACAGTGCTCAGAGTCACTCACAATGCACAGTGTCACTCACAAAGTAGTGTTACTCACAGCACTGTGTTATTCACAGCGCAGTGTCACTCACAAAGCACAATGTCACTCACAGTGCACAGTGTCACTCACAGCGCACAGTGTCACTCATAGTGCTCACTCAGTGCACAGTGTCACTCACAAAGCACAGTGTCACTCACAGTGCTCACTCAGTGCACAGTGTCACTCACAGTGCACAGTGTCACTCACAGTGCACAGTGTCACTCACAGCGCAGTCACTCAAAGTGCTCACTCACAGCACACAGTGTCCCTCACAGTGCACAGTGCTCACTCACAGCACACAGTGCTCATTCACAGCGTAGTGTTACTCACAGTGCACAGTGTCACTCACAGTGCAATGTTACTCACAGTGCAGTGTCACTCACAGCACACAGTGTCACTCACAGCGCTCACTCAGTGCAGTGTCACTCACAAAGCACAATGTCACTCACAGTGCACAGTGTCACTCACAGCGCACAGTGTCACTCACAGTGCTCACTCAGTGCACAGTGTCACTCACAAAGCACAGTGTCACTCACAGTGCTCACTCAGTGCAGTGTCACTCACAGTGCACAGTGTCACTCACAGCGCAGTCACTCAAAGTGCTCACTCACAGCACACAGTGTCCCTCACAGTGCACAGTGCTCACTCACAGCACACAGTGCTCATTCACAGCGTAGTGTTACTCACAGTGCACAGTGTCACTCACAGTGCAATGTTACTCACAGTGCAGTGTCACTCACAGCACACAGTGTCACTCACAGCGCTCACTCAGTGCAGTGTCACTCACAGCATATAGTGTCACTCACAGCACACAGTGTCACTCATGGTGTCCCTCACAGTGCACAGTGCTCACTCACAGCACACAGTGTCACTCACAGCACTCACTCAGTGCAGTGTCACTCACAGCATACAGTGTCACTCACAGCACACAGTGTAACTCACAGTGCTCACTCAGTGCAGTGTCCCTCACAGCACACAGTGTCACTCACAGCACACAGTGTCACTCATGGTGTACCTCACAGCGCACAGTGCTCACTCACAGCACACAGTGTCACTCACAGTGCTCACTCAGTGCAGTGTCCCTCACAGCACACAGTGTCACTCACAGCACACAGTGTCACTCATGGTGTACCTCACAGCGCACAGTGCTCACTCACAGCACAGTGTCACTCACAATGCTCACTCATAGCAGTGTCACTCACAGCACACAGTGTCACTCACAGCACACAGTGTCACTCACAATGCTCACTCATAGCAGTGTCACTCACAGCACACATTGTCACTCACAATGGACAGTGCTCACTCTCAGAGCACAGAGAACTATAGAAGGAGAGCTTCTGCCGCACTTCAGATTATCTGATGTTTTACTGAAGCTTCTACAGGTTTAAAAGTGTTGTAGTTCAATCACAAACACAGAAAACTGCAAAACATAAAGATGCAGCTTTGTGCCATCACACAGCGTTACGTGAGGAGAAGAATGAATCCGGGATTTTATGTGTACCGTCACTGCTGTTGACTGACATGATTTATTCAGGACAGAACTATGAAGCTCCCATCTGTCCAATATCGTTATACATTTAACACACAAAGAACTTTGAAACTACAAAAGTTTTCAAAAAGAATGATGTACACACATTTTTTAAGTATAGCAAGGCTTCACTAAGGATTTAAATATTGTTCCCATTAAAGAGAAAAAGGATAATTTGCATTAAGAAAATGGATTTTTTAGCAAAAGCAGCTAGGTGTTAAAGTAACTCAGGCCCCTGGAGTCCAGTGACACTTTCTGTCTATACAATGTAGTTCATGGACACTAATTAAAAACACACACACACACACACACACACACACACACACACATATATATGCTTACTGTATATATAGCTAGCAATTTTTTTTTACTGGCTCAGACGTGGTGGCTATATGTGGTCTCGTCTCTGAAAGCTGAACAAAACTCACCTGAGTAAACAGCCAGTACATCTTCATCCGCTTGGCTTTAGCGTAGCTGCACTCGATCAGCCGGGGCTTGCTGTTGACGTCCACCAGGCACTTGTTGTCATCATCATCGATGGTGGGGCTGAGGACCCCCACATGCAGCTGCTGGGTGCTGGTGTAGTACACGTTCTGGAACGACATGTAACTCGTGCCGATGTGGTGCTGCAATCCACAGTGTGCCTGAACATGGTACAGCTTCACGTGGGTGTGATGGGACAATATGTTGCAAATTAATTATTTCCATTTTGCACAAGTTTTCTAGGTAAAATCTACCACTGCATTAAAATTAGATCCCCTAGGCCACTAGGGAAGGGTATACATTATAGCTACCTGTGTTATTTAGTTCACATTGCGACAATTCTTCATTCAAAATGTCTGGGTACTTGTAAGTCTAGACAGTAGACACAAGCCACTGTAAACCTGACTTTAGGATCAGCAGCAACGTGCAGCTGTCTGTCTGCCTGCTCACCAGACACATGAAAGCTGCTCCCTGCCAAAACACAGAGTGTTAGGCTCCAAAGCACTCACGCTCAGCACGGCAGGTGGTAAGGAAGCGACTACAGACCCAGAGGAGCACGCTGTATGTGGGTCAGATGGCATACATGTCCTCTGCGATGTCTGCCAAATGGATCAGCAGCGGAGCAGCCAAGCAGAAAGAGCATTTTGACTGGTGCCCCCAGGTGAACTGGGTTTGGCTCCAGTGCTGCTCAGCTTTGTGTCACCACACAGAGACAGTGTGTGACCATGTTTCTGCGCACTACAACAGAACACTAACCTTTCACTTGTTTTCACCACAGGGCTGAGGTGTATCCAGCTACCATTTCCCTGACAATGACTGATCCTTTGTGGTTGTCACAGCTCATTTGTATTATTATTTACTCACCAAATTAGCCTTAAAGTAGATAAATTCTATCTCGCTTTTACATAGTTTCTTTAATAAATAAAAATATCTTTTTATAAATATGTGTAAGCGTAATTTTGTAAACATCAGAGACTTTGGACTCATAGGTTTGCTGACCAAATAAAACAGTAAAAATGTAAGGTGAGACTTAGATCACCTGGTCTTGGTTTGCCTAACCACTAAGGCGGCGTACACTGGACACCGTTTTTGCCAAAGCACTGCTGTTCTGAATGAGTTCAACAGCACAGTTGCTTGTACAAACCACAAGGTCAAAAGGTATTACACGTGCATTTGTATGTACTGTCTTCTCAAACATTCTGTTTGACTGCACAAAGCTTGTAACTGATGTCACTGATAATCTCCATCTTCTGGGACAGTAACAGCCTGGTACCAAGCAGGGTGAAACACATTTACAAAGACTGACTGAAATAGCTCTGCATATTTTATCTCACGCTCATAAACCTTTTGGTAGCAAAATGTGAAGTCCAGAGTGGCCAGTGGTTAAAGTTTTCAAATTCTGTCTCTTGTTTTGCAGTTTATATTTAAAAAGGCCGTATGTACTGAAAATGTACATGAAGTGTCTGCAAACACTGGTCATATACACAACTGTCACCCAGACAAACATAATGCAAATGTAAACCCCGCAAGTGGTGGTGATCTTGCACATACATGGAAGTTTACATGGAATTCTTTTTTCCCCAGCAGAAATGCGTTATAGTCAAATTACATATTATATTATAGTCATAGTGAGAGTTTTTTGAACAAAACATTAACCCAAACATGACGAGGTCAAGAAAGAATTTTATAAACGTGCAAAACCAAACACGCATCCAGAAACAACCCATCTGCACCATTAAAGACATTCTAAAAATTATTACTATTTTGTTAAACCACATGAGATTAAATAGTGTGTTCATTATTTAAATGTGTTCATTATTTAAATCAATGATTACTGTAATTATGTACTAAAATATTTTGGTGCTGTAATGTGCTTTTAATATTGCAATTCATTTAATCAACTGCTCAACCAAAGCCAATTAATTATGAGCTCAGTTGGAGAAAATACTACCATTGACTGTACAACGTGTTGACAAGGACAAGGATTTCTACAAAAAAGTTGCTTTATGACAAAAATGTATCTGTTATCTGTGCTACACATCAAGCATGCTGAATTCCCGTTTGGCTTACAGAAAATACAGAGACAATGTGTCGCGAGCAATCAACGTTACTGCAGCCTACAGCACGTGTTCTCGCGCAGTCCGGTTTACTTAGAGGATGTTCTGGAAAGCTGAGCGTCAGCACCAAAGCCACAAATATATTCGGATTAACGGTAAAGCAGCAGGAACCTGAACGAGCGACCGGCTCGTCTGCCAAATATATCTACCTGCAGGGAGCAGACGGTGGTCAGCCAACGGACACAGCAAGGAAGGCCGCACAAGAGAAACGTATGTGAAAAAACCTCCGCTCAGCGAAACGGCCAGATTAATACCACAGAGGCTTGCCGCTGAACCTTGGTAAACATGACCTCCTCGCCGCTTCCTGCTCGCCCTTTCCAACCCAAGAACTTATCCTCACCTATATTTCTGGGGTGTTAAAAAACTATTTTGAGCTCATTTATATCTTACTTCAGCTTAGTAATAAAGCAGTCTGCTGTATAAAGCTGAGCGACTGCCCTACTCAAGCGACAAAAGCAAAAAAATTAAAGGAAAACTACACCAGCTGCTGACTAAATGTTTAAGATGGGCCTTGAAGTAATGAAAGCTCATTTACTTCTTGTGTTATAATGTGTTACAGTGGAATAATGGGTAAATGATTTGAGCAGAACAGAAGGACCCATACAGACTCCTGCCACCAACATGCATTTAATCTGGGTAATACAAATGGTGAGCAATAAATATCAGCACTATATAAACTAAGTCTTTCATTAGGATAATGTCTGCGTTGGGAATATCTAATGAAAGCACGGGCTGACAAATGGCACATTACTTGCTGTCACAGATTAACACAGTAAACAGCATTTAGCTAATTGGAGCTACCCTTTACTCTGTCTGCGTTTGCCACTGTTTGTGCCCATGAACCAGGCGGTGTGGTAGGAGAGGTGGACAGGTATTGACCGTACGGCTTATTTGTCTTCATAAAGGGCTGTTACTTCAAAGAGTTGACCCTCGTTATTTGGGAGTTATGGGTTTACTACCTAGATTAGTGTTGTGGGAGATCACCATGGGGTCTGTCCCACAGAATACACAGCACAGCGAGTCTCATCTCTAACCCAGAGCTCAGTGTCTGTGAAGGCTCCCTGGGTCAGCCGCTGGCACACAATGACAGCTGCATGGGCATCTACAACGGTGATCGGGAAAAAATACAAAAACAAAGCATGCCGTTTCATGCCAGTAACGTCATGTCAGATGCATTAATAGTACTCTTCAGATGGTCATCATCACACAAAAAATCTATTTCAGGCCGTTTTTCCACTGATGAATACAAGCGTCTTCCTCTTCTTAACACCTGCCACATTCAGGCCTGAAAAGGTTTCAGATGTTAGTAATGGAAGTCGTGTAAGCGTCTGTCATCGCCTGAAGCTGAGCTCTGAGCATGATAAGCGGACAGGGCGCAGAAGGAGACGTGGAGGAGGATAAACACCAACCCTACAGTCACGCCGCGCGCACCTACAGTAAACCCTACGGCAATCATGAAAATAATAAACTGTGTTCACCGAGGTGCCGATTTAGAAATCCTGAACTTGTACAACAACGAAGCATTGCATTTCACACGGCGGCACAGCTATGTAGAGGGACACTGAGGACCCGCGGAGGGACTGTGGAGCTGCAAAGATGGATTTCAAAAAGTTCACAGAGGCTGCAGCTCCGCCCGCCTTTCCAGCCATTTAAAATGTGAATCTGATACCAAAGCAAATAAAAAGGATTTATTATTAGCTGTCCAATACAACTGACAAAGGACTCGCTAATCCCATATTGCTGCATTCAACCCCTCTGTCCTTCTGCCCAAGTATAATGAACAGAGCTTTAGTTACACAGAATGATTTATCTCCTGCTGACTGTGCCCCTCTATACGTCCTCTTTTTAACTTCACTGTTCCTTGCTATTTTGCTGTCTTTTTTTTTCTTCAATTTTGAGGTTGGATACTTAGATACACTGACTTGCAGTGGTCATCTTATGACAAATAATACTGACTGAGGATACTGACTGAGCACCGATCTACAGTGGTCATGGTGTTACACAGATACAGGGTGCTGACTGAGCACTGACCTGCAGTGGTCGTGGTGTTACACAGATACAGGGTGCTGACTGAGCACTGATCTACAGTGGTCATGGTGTTACACAGATACAGGGTGCTGACTGAGCACTGACCTACAGTGGTCATGGTGTTTCACAGATACAGGGTGCTGACTGAGCACTGACCTGCAGTGGTCGTGGTGTTACACAGATACAGGGTGCTGACTGAGCACTGA
>JABJVR010047657.1:0-26962 GCA_025773905.1 Chitala chitala
CCCCCCCCCCCCCCCCCCCCCCCCCCCCCCCCCCCCCCCCCCCCCCCCCCCGTCTTATAGGCTTGCGTAAGCCTTGAGCATTTGCATTCATGTCATACTCTGTTCTGTTTTTACTGAGTAAAATAAAATAAACTGAAATGTGCTTCCTTCAAATGATCTGGACTAAATAATATGGACCAAACTGTGAGTATTTACAAGGGGCAGCAGCATTATGTAGTTCACATACAGTGTAAAAATGCTGTTTAATCAAGAGCTGCAGGAAGCTCAGCTAAGGACTGACACAACCGACACCTAAGCCATGTCTTGTTATTTTGAAACCTCTCCGCAGGGCCATAGCAACTCAAGTCATGAGTAAAGACATGCCTTGCCTTAAGGAATTCGTTTGTTCGTTGCTGCAATTTAATTTTTCAGGCTTCCAAAAAAATTATACTTAACTGCCTCCATGTGCCTTTTTAGCTTGTTATTCGAACGTGCTGTTCTATGAACACCTGTTTTTTAATTACATTGAAACAAGTAGTATTTTTATGAACAACAATTACAGATTCATATTTTCAGTTCCAGTTCAGTGTCTAGCAGCACAGTAATTGTATATGTCTATTATTATTGTCAAGCTAGTGCAGTGTTACCTTCCTGTGTTCTGTTACTGTGCCTGATTAGATTCTTTCTCTTCAACACCTTATGCAGCTTCTCCTCAGCAGCAGCTACTAGCAACTTCCTGTTGTCACACTTGAGTAACAGAAGCCAGGAAGTGTATCTTATTATCAGCCGGTCGTTTCACACAGGGGTTTATGAGAACAGCATGAAGACTGCAGTAATTTGCCTCAGGTGTCTGCTGTGTGTGAGTTCACAATTGTTTAAAGAAAAGCGACAGTTAGGTAAAGCCAGAGGAAGCCTTTGCTCGTTTTTGTCTGCCTTTTTTAAAAGTCTGTGTTTCTCTTTAAATTAGTGAGCCAGAAAATCACTTACTCTGAGAGTTTCCTGAACACCAGTGCTGTGATTACGCTAAGTCTGGCGGAGTGACAGTGTACCAGATGCACGTATTATAGCAACAGTTTCCGGTGAGATGAAATATTTCAGCCAGAGTTTTAGTTGGAAGCCTGTTGGCCAACAACTTGTCCATAAATACCTTATTCCGCCCTAATGGAAAAGCTTATTTTTAGGCTTTGGCTGTTTTGAAAGGGGGATATTTGTATCTACGGGACTTATCTGGACTGTTAGCCAGTAAGATGAGGAAGTGGGTCGCTTAGTACCGACCGTCTTTACACAGTTCGGTTTGATATTGATTCTGTAAATCCTTCATCCACTGTACACAGAAGCAGAAGATCACAAACGTTCTTCAGAATGCATCATGGGAGCTACTTTTTGTGCTCCATGAAGAGAACAGGTCACACACATTGATTTTGCTTCTCCCCTGTCTCCTTCACAGAAGAACCTCGTTTGTGGACCTTTCTCAGAATGCAAAGAGTGCAGATTGAAATCAAGTTCTGAGACCTGCAGGGGAAACACCACCTCCCAAAGGAAACACGTCCCTCCAGATGAGACTTTTGTCATACACGACGTAGCCACAAAAAACCGTCGATCTTCAAAATTCTGGGCAAATCATAAACACAGAGAGGAGCTAATTTGCTTGCTGGGATGTGGACATCCTTGTGACTTCAAGGCTTTAGTGTTTTTCCACGTTTGTATGCCAGATTATTTTACTTGGTAGAATTTCCTTTTACAGCATAAAGCAACAGCAGGCAAGATCTCAAACAGTCACAAAACAAGACCTGAGCATTAAAGTTCAGGCCAACAAATTTGAGAAAATACATGCTTCTTGTTTATTTATACTGATATTCAGTCTTGGGAATGGATGCAAACAATATTAGATGGTTATGATCTGAAGGAATGGTCTTTAAATTCTCCATAAAGGACTACAAATACAAATATTTCACCCTGGGAAAAATGAACTACAGTATGCATCTAGGACTTGCAGGATGAGAAGTTATTGAACATCTAGCAGAGCAGAGTTCATACAGTCCTCATCGGACATAGAAATACAGAAATTTTGCACCTTGGAGAAAAAGATTTTACTTGGTGTCCAAGCACAGACACAGATACACAGCCATGAATGACACCGTTGGGCAGTTCTTTACAAACCTGTGGAATGCTGCCTCTAGCAAGCACGAGCAGGGCGTGTACAACACGGTATGCCTCGTGGTTCTTCTGTCCCTCCCTGCCCTGCTCCTCTTCACCTCTCTGGTGGCTTGCTGTCACTGCTGCTGCTGCCAACACCGCAGCTGCTGCCACCAGCACAAGTCAGTGGGCACCTCAAATGGCACCTTGGACAAAAAGAAGAAGAAGAAGGCCCCTAAGGACGAAGACCTATGGATCTCAGTCAAGACCGATTCCATGACCGCAGACAGTGTGGCATTGACTTTGATCTAGTGGCTGGGGGTTTATGCGGGCTATCTTCAGATGTCTGTGACATGTGCATGAAATGGTGACAGGGTTTGAGCCATTATGTCAAAATGGGCACAATTGTCAGAAGGGATTACGGAAGGAGCACAGTCGTTTACAATGAGTACGCATGAGGTCCCATCTATATGTTTGTCTTTTAACATGTGCGCACATAGATATCTGCTTTAAATGGCACCTAACCTAAGAGCAGCAGTTGTGAGAATGACTTACTGAAGCTTTGGTATCATGTCACTGAGGGGAGTGTTGGGGCGGCTCTATGAGTCACAATGAACTGAACATTTCCACCTCTAGCACTGAAAGTGAAAGAGTTAGCAATACGTCTTGCCTTGATCAGTATTAACAGCGATGGTGAGCTTTTCTCATCATCTCTATTGTTGTCTTCCATTGTGCTCCTTGTACAGTGTCACGGCTGTCAAATTATTTCAGTCCATCTTTGGTGCTGAGCAGGCAGATTTTCTTCAGCGTAGTTCATCTCGACTGAGAGGCGCCATCATTTCCTGATTAAGAAACAGTGGGAGTCTGCATAAGGTCTGTCCTTTAGCCAGACAGATGGCGTAAGGCTGCCGGATGTAGTTGTGTTATGTTGGCAGTTCATGGTGCTTGGATCAGCAGAGCTTTATGTAGTTCAGAGTTCAAAGTGGGGTGCCATTTGCTTTTTTATTTCGGTTGTTAAGCCTATTTTCACCAAAGCTCTGTTCCTCTCTCTTTTGTCCTGTTGTCGTGCTCAAAAACGTAAATGAATGAATTCATTCATTCATTCATTTACTGAATGCAGAAACCCTTATCTTGAACATGATCAAGTGATTTTGAAGCCTACTCAAGGAATCTCAGGGCATAAAACTGAGTTACATGGATGAAGGTCCATGATAGGGGTGTGAGCATTCAGGGATGCATTCGCAAAGTGCAACTTTATATACAATGAGCCAACAGAATTGCATGTCTCTGAACTGCGGAAGGAAAGTGATTTACCCAGAGGACACACGAACACACACACACACACACACACACCCACACACACACACACACACACACAGAAAGCCAATGCTCTTGAGATGGCAAATAGCAGCACTGTCACCTGCACTGACCATGTATGCCATAATCCAAATGTGTTCATCTTCACGTGTCTTAGTAGATCCATTTCTCTATCCAGTTGTGTTCAATAGCAATAAAAAGCACCTTTCAATGAAATGATATATACACAGTGCAGTCGTGGTGCTGGCCTGACATGTGAGTCGACCTTGTTGTTTACTTATTGGTCATTTCAGTTAGCCACAGTCAGTGCGAAAGACTTTGCAGTACAGAAGAAGAAGAGGCTTCATTGTCATTGTGTACATATACATGTACACATATCACAATGAAGGTTGTTCTCTGCATTTAACCAATCCCCCTGGGGGGAGCAGTGGGCAGACACATGTGGCGCCCGGGGAGCTAGTGCTGAGTGTCTTGCTCAGGGACACTTTGCAAATAAAAAGTTATATCCACAGGGCTTAGAGCTATACTCCATGTCGAACTCTGACTGTGGTGCCTACTGCAGAAATGTTAAAGTGTACTGTTTACTGTTATTTTGATGAATAATCAATGATGCTTCAGCAATAATAAGGGCAAAACAATTTTTATTTTTATTATTATTGTTGTTTGAATTATTATTACTGTTAATGTATGTGATGTTGCCAATAAATCCTTTAAAACTTCTGAAATATGTTCTAATTTTATGTTGGAATATGAGCCCTTAACAGTGTGGATTACAAATACGACATTGTCACGTCTTATTTTCATTGTAATTGTTCACCAAGTGTCTTATGTCCAGTTTCACTGTTGCGTACCTTACTACCAGTGTCACTCATCACAAGTTTTCCCTACCATGTTGTTTTAATGCACCTTACCTCCTGTTTCTGGTTCTTATAATTTACCTCCAGTGTCACAGTTTATTACGTGCCTTAGCTCCTACGTAACAGTTTGTCCTGTACCTTACCCACAGTGTCAGTTTGTCACATACCTTACCCACACTGTCATGAGGTCCTTATGCAGTCCAAAGTCATTAATCACGTGCCTGGACTAAACTATGCTTTTATCATTGTTTGATTTGTGTCATTCTTTCAAAAGCAATCCTTCATAATGGAGAGGGCCATTTTTGAGAAGCTGTGCTCACACACTGTCAGCTATGTTCCTTCCACAGTCTTTCGATTCAGGTTATAGTATCTCAGTGTTTTAGCGCACACTGTAGAATTTCAAGTGTACAATGCTTTAGGAATGTTTCTGCTCAGAACTTACCAGCAGTTTTGTGTGCAAATGTGCCGTAGCCTGTTATGTAAGTTTAAGCAGTCTCTACTGATGACAGTTCCATATCTTACTGTCCACACTGGTGATTTTGCTAGTGGTTAAAAGAGTGCATAGTTCATTAATTTGCATCTCCCTTGTAGAAAATCATCATCCTATTGTTGCAACTCTATGACTTCAGTACCTACATTCTCCAGCAAAGCTGGTTTTAGTGAGAAGTGCTTACATTTTTTGAGATACGATTTGAACGCTAATTTTCATTGCCTGTCTAGCTTAATGGACTGCTGTTCTCTGACACCAGACATCTTGTTATGAAAGCCAGGGATTTTGGTGAGCTGCCATTGTTGCTATGTGTTTACTCACGATGCAAATATTAGTAAAACACTCAGGCCCAGAAAAGCACAAAACTGGTGACCAGTTCAATGACACCCACTGCTGAGTCATTTTGTATTATGTGCTAAGACAAACTTACAGGCGATTCAGTTCACATAGCTCTCCTGCTTGTATTCACACTATATGCAGATAAACCATATCAAGTGAAAACAGAAAGCCAGCAGACATTAACTTTTTCATATCCTTAGGAAAAACAATCAGACTATAGCTATTTTGTAACAAAATTGTATACACAGATATAACTGTGTATAGTTTACTCTCACTCACTCAGTCACCCACTATACCACCTTACCCAATTCAGGGTCGTGGGAAGCCTGAAGCCCATCCCAGGAAGCACAGGGCACAGGGCAGGGGACACCCTGGACAAGGTGCCAATCCACTGCAGGGGTATAGGTTACAGTATAGAAACTTTTAAAAACCTGGTTTAGTGTGTGTGTACTCAGCCTTTATGCTATACTGTATTTACTCTGTAGTACTGCTAACTAGGAAAGATGTGTCACAATAAGTCATTCTTTTGATCAACTCAGAACAACATTTAATAAATGCTCTGTTTTGAATTGCTTTTCCATGTACATGGTATGTCCAAAAGTATGTAACACATTACGAAGTGACTAAATGATTTTTAGATTAGCTGCATTTGATATATATATATATATATATATATCCCCATTTATATATATATATATATAAAATTTTTTCCCCATATAATCACATGCATAGTTTGGAACAAGTCTTGTGTGCTTTTTGTGGGGTTTTCCTTTTATTGTTTGGGAAATGGATGATGACACAAGGCAGAATGTAAGCTGGAACCTCGAAGCAGAAGTTTTGTGTTCTGAGGGACCACGAGAAAAACCGTGTTTACCAGACAAGGAAGGAGTTTGTCCAGAAGACATTTTCAGAATGAACATGAAGTCAGCCGTGACTAAACATGAGTAAAACTGGTCCTGACTTGTTGTTTGTGAAAAATTACAAAAGCATGATGGTGAGTCACTGAAAAATAAAGCCCATATAATTAACAGCGTTGGTCAGCAGCAATTTTCTCATTAGATACAAAATTTGAAATGTTTGTGCTATATGATTTTAGTGTCCTCTCTGTGAGTTATTTGTGTTGGTCTTCTTTTGTCCAGATTAAATGCAAGATGATGCATAAGTACTAGCTAAAATGGGGTTATAAAAGGAAATTACACAGAAGGATAAAATTTACTTTTTGTCATTCAATTTGCATTAATAAGCATTCTGTTTTACAGTAGCATAATAAAGCTTTGAAGGTTTAAACATTAGAGTTGCAGTTATATGGGGTGCATTGCATTCACATAATACTGCAATGCTGTCATGAATGGACATTCTCCAAACAGATTGTATACGTCTTGCAGGGCCACAGGGTAAATATGTAAGAAAATAGATACAAGATATATCAAAGCACAATGTAAAAATCTTGTACAACATCTTGAGATACATTTGTCAGATGTTAAAAAGGGTTAAAAATAATAATAATAATAAAAAACTGGTTATTTCAGTTGGAAATAACCAGTTTCAGAGAAACAATTCGCAGTGGTTCTGAGGGTGGAACAAGAGACTTGGTATGAGCAAGAGACTTATGAGTCTGCTCAAATGACTGAAAACAAGAACATACATGACAACATGAGAAATATTACTACAGGATTAAGATGTGTGGTATAAATATCTTCTCTGCAAGTGCGGAGCATATGGCCTGGTAAGGTAAAAAGGTATACAGTGACACAAAATGGGTTTGTACACCCACCCCCTTTCAACAGGAGGCGCCCTAGCTTCTTCTGATCCTGTTGCCAGCTTTGCCTCATGTCCAAGGGACTCTATTTGGCCTGAACTTTTCTGCTCTTGCCTCTTTCTCCTAAGGACCTCCTCTTCCTCACCGGAACTGTGTTTGAAGTGTTGACAGGTCGGATCTTCATCTCGGTGGTGTCCAGGGAGACGAGGTGACCCTTCCATGGCTCCCAGTTCAGACCCTGCCAGACAGACAGGACAGCTTCTGACACGATATCCCAGCACTTCGCACTTAATGCAAATAGTTTTGCAGCCACCTCACTCTGTGAAACACAGCATGTCTTTTCAAAGGATTTTGAATCAATGAATGAATCCTCATCTATGTCATGGATCAGTCCTCGTGTGACTTTCAGTGACCCAGTTTAGAGCAGCCCTGTTCCTGAAGGCAGGCAATCTCCAATATCAAAAATAATTTAAGTTTTATAGCTCACACCAACATTAAGCCCTACACATTAAAGGATAAATCTCAAATCCAGGCTGTTTTGTAGTTCAAACTGAAATTACATATTCTATGTCAGAACAAGACAAAAATTATTGGTTAGATTGTGTCCTAACACAGATCTTCTGTGTCATTCACCAGTATTAAGGTCCATGAGGGAAAGCGTCAGGTGCTTGGGGCATACACAGCACCCCCTACAGGTCAGGTGTCCTCAAGGTGCTGGTTGTCAGTGGAACACACTCCTTTATTGTTTCTGTCTCATAGTGTGCCTATAAAACCAATCGCTTAGCAGGGAAAGGAAAGTGCTCTGTCACCCAAGAAGCTTCCTGGACAGTTTGAGACAACTTAACATTAAGTTTAGAGTAAAAATGGGACATATCCTCATGGACCAAAGTGATACCCAGAGAGTATTCATTCAGCATGCTACCAAGGCCTTATATTAACCATGTGAAAATCAGGTGCCTTCACTGAGTGAAATTTACCGCTTCATAATATAATATAATAAGTAATACTATTTTAAGTAATTTAGAATATTTTAAAATTCAGTTTACAAAATATGGTTACATAAACTAACACCCAGATAAAATATTTATGTGAATTTGCCCTGTACATTTTTTAGCTAGTACAAATTCTGATGTAATCTACTGCCATCTTCTGGTGATCCTAAAAATTACAAGTCACTTCAAATACGTCAAATAGGTTGGTGCCAATTTCAATTGCATTCCTAAAAGGCAAAATGGTAGATTATACCGTAGTATTGATTTAGCTCTTTTTCCGTCTTTTCTGTGTACATTTCAAACTGGGGTTTTAGATTGTGGTAATACTTTTTGTTTCTTTGTGTGTGTTTGTCATAATGGCAGCAGAGTGGAAAAATGTCTGTCAAAAACCACCAGTGGGTGACAATAACATTAATTTAATAATTTCCCTTTTGTCTGTTTTTACTTCTCTCTTGTGTACTCTTAAAAGGAAAAAAAGTGACATGGCACAGGCTGGCATACCATACTGTGCCTGTGGTCTCCATATTTCCCATTGAGGTTGGCAAGGTGGCAGTTTTTATACCACCAGGCTCCGCGGTGTGTCAAAGCACAGCTGTTTAGCGAGATGTCATTGTCCGAGTCGATAGTGGAGAACGGTCTTCCCTGGTGGTATGTCAAGGCGTCACCTGGAATAAAGTCAGATTTCAGACGTGCAGCACTGACGCTTGAGAGGTCTTCACTTAATGACCCAAACAGCCTGGTGTTCTGCACACGTTTATCTAAAAACATAGATTGTGTTGCCTGCAGCTCTGTGAACCGTTCTGTGCTGGTGACGCACCTGCAGTTCCTCTGTAGTTGCCAATGGTGAGTTTGTACTTCTGCTTGACTGGTGCTATTTTGAATCTGTCGTACACAGCGTAGGCTGTCTCAGAACCAGCACTCATGTCTACTCGCAGCTCGTACTGGGTCGAGCTGTTCGTCAGGTCATGAAGCTTCTCCAAGCCTAAGGGCAGAAGGTGAGAATCCTTCATGCTTTTCTTTAGCATTACATTCTTCATAATACACTTTCCTCCTACACCACTAGTAATAAGTGATTTAAACATATAATTCCCATGGCTAATGTAGGCTGATGAAAGTAGCCGTTAAAAGCATTGTAATAAACAACATGGTTCAACATGGTTCAAAAGGGAAAAAAACAAGTTAGCCAGTAAATGGACTAAGGCAGTAATTATGCTAAGATTCATATGTAACTGTGTTGGACTTGTAAATATAACCCTGTGTCTTTGAGGCTAAGTATGGTCGGCACTTCAGTTGTTCCTACAATATAAAGGCAGGTTCCATTTAAAGGCATATGTATACTAACCAAGCCAGAATTCATCTGCCATGTCCCCAAAACCTTGAGAATACTGTTTCCAGCGCTTCATAAAATCCAATTTTCCATTGGTACGTCTCTGGAACACCTGAGCAGTGGAATAGACACCTTTATGACTGTAAAAAACAACACCTGTATCATACTGACTCGACTGCTATCAAACTGTCTCAATATCTCAATGAAAGGCATCATTCGTAAGAGAAGCGGTGAGTGGACTTACGATCCAGCCGCCTCCATCTGTGGTCATGTCACAGTAGACCTGCATGGGCTTTGCACGATCACCATTCACATAGATAGTGTAGACCCTACTGTTCAGGTTATCATTATCCTTGACCTGAGTGCAGTCCATGGGGAAGGGATAGAGCAGGCCCACTGCAGACCAACAATGGCATTTACATTCTAAAGATTATACACATGTACGAATTTTAAAATTCGCTGCTATCAACGAGGGTGGATAATTTTTGAAATCTTAAACTTTCAAAATCCATCTTAACAGAGGTTGTTATTGCTGTTAACACTTCAATTGTACGTTAATATTGAGCTGTGGCTACACTATCAGTGGGAGGTATTTATACCTGTACTGAACGTGGTCTCCACCAGCCTACTCATTCTGTCGCCTCTGTAGGCCTTCAACGTGACCACGTACCGCTTCCCCATCTCCAGGCTGGCCAAGGAGAACCTGGTCTCTTTTGCACTCAACTTCTCCTCTGTCACCTGCACAGGTGAGCAGCAGTCAACACAGGTATGAGATGAGGCAAGAACCTGCAATTCCTCTGTTTAGCAAGGACCTGCAATTCAACTCTATATATATGCTAAATAAACAGAAAGATTTAACAGTAAATAAACGGTTAATTTCATAAGCACTGAATAGCACATTAATTATATAAAATGTTCAGTGCACATACTGCTCACTGCTATGGTCTCGGTATTAGATTGTAAACAGTAGAGGGCAGCAAATCTGACTTTACTAAAAGTCACAGAGGGCTGCACCTGACTACTGCCATCCTCCTGTTTGTAGGTGAGGATGTATCCCTCAATGCTGGCCTCAGGGGGTGTCCAGGTCAAGTCTGCGCTCTCCAGCTCAACACCTGATGCTTTGAGGTCTTTGGGAGTATCGATATCTGGACAAAGAATGAAGACGACTTTTTACTCAGCCAGCAAAAACAACAGAGGCTTCTAAATGGTATTAACACTTCTGTTCCTTGTTGTTATAGTTGCAGTTTGGTTTATGACAACGTCTGAGCATTTTAAGTTGCATACAGTGTAATTTCCACTTGACAGGATTACGAAGATGCTTAAGCAGACATGATGTCAATCACTCTTATGCTGGACCAGAAGATCTTGTTATTGGTGAGTTCCAGATTTTGTCACCTGTCTCTGCTTGTGTGGAGCTCTTCCTGCTGGAACGGGAGCCCTTGACAGCCCAAATGCAGACAGTGTAGTGGACTCCAGGCTTCAGGCTTGTCAGACTGTAGGAGGCGCTGTCTGCTCCCACAGGGATCTCCTGGCTGGACCCATCTGCAGAGCTGTAGCTGATCACATAGCCATCAACATCCGCCTGCACGCCGTCCCAGATCACAACCGCCGTGTCCTCCGTGACATCTCTGGTCACCAGGTTAGTGGGAGGGTCAAGGTCTGGCAATCCATTAGTAAAAGTATCTGATTATTTTTATTTACTACAGCAATTAATGAATATGTTGCAAGATCTCCAATAGGCTAGTCTTGATCTTGCAATGTATTAATTCAGTTCTGCCTTTGAACAAGTATTTTAGCTTCACAGACACTTATACTATGTTGGTGCTTCATCCTGAGTCGAACACTCCCTTCCACCCTGTGATATTTGGTTGCTGCTACCATTGGATAAGCAACTTTTGGAAATAAATGAACAAATGAGTAAATAAACAAGACAGGCCAAATTATGCAATTTATCCAGGTCAAAAGTTACTCACGCAAGAATGTTTCAAGCAGCCGTCATAACAAAGGCAGAACATAGAAACAAACAAATTAACATTCAAAGCCGGTTTCATTACATGCACATTTTTGATGTAGAACAGGACCATCTGGAAAGCATGCATTTTTAAGGTTGTGGTTAAATTAAATCAATTAAGGGATCTAGTGTGTAGTTAAGTACATTTTATTATACAGTATGTTCACTTATTATGCAGATTCCAGTATTTTGAATTACAATTAGTTTCACATGTTTTTAAGTTCATGACCCTTTTATGCCCAGAGGAAAAAAAAAAGATTTGCTCCTTTGAAGATATCCTGCTTCAGATTTCTGCAGGCATGCTGGCCTGGTCAGTGACCTGTGATGGTATCTGAACATCACAGCTTGGTGCACTGAGATGCTCTACTGACAATCAGGAATTCGAGACTATTGCTTTAGGCTCAAAAATCAAAACTGGCTCAAGGTAGTGTTTCAGTTTGCTGTTCAGTATTCTAAGTTAATGACCTGTCTCTGCTTGTGTGGAGCTCTTCCTGCTGGAACGGGAGCCCTTGACAGCCCAAACGTAGACAGTGTAGAGGACTCCAGGCTTCAGGCCTGTCAGCCTGTAGGAGGCGCTGTCTGCTCCCATGGGGATCTCATGGCTGGACCCGTCTGCAGACCTATAGCTGATCACGTAGCCGTCAACGTCTGCCTGCACACGGTCCCAAATCACGACTGCTGTGTCCTCTGTGATGTCTCTGGTCACCAGGTTAGTGGGGGGGTCAAGGTCTGAGGGACAGTGTATTCACACTGGTAAACATCATAAGATATACATTTGGAGAAAGAGTAAAAAATGTGATTAACAGCACCTGAACATTCAAAAACATCATCAAGCACTTTGAGACAACTTGTTGCGAAAGGCGCTATATCGAAATAAATTGAAACTGAAATCCTGACTGTGTAGGTTGTTTTATTTAGATATCTGTGGTCCTCTTAAAATACAGGAATCCCGCAATTTATGTTAATTCATATTAAATTAGCCATTTAGCAGATGCTTTTATGCAAAATGACTTACAACATTTCACATACATGTTACAATGAGCTAGCGTTGGGTATCTTGCTCAAGGACACACCAGGTGGCTGGGCTGGGATTTGAAGCAGGAGACTTCTACATCCCAGCCTGATGTTCTACCCATTGAGCCACCTGGCCACATAAGTTATCAGCCGTTTTCTGGCAACCCTATGTAAGTCGAAAAAAGTAGGTCAATAACCGAGTTCCTGTATTTGAAATGGGAAAAATATTGTATTCCAAGCGCATCCAAAAATAATTTCTGCCAAATATGTCTACAGTAGTATAAAATAAATATAAAATAGTCAAGCTATAATTTTTGCATACTATAACACATCAAACACAAACTACCTGATAAATAAACTAACAGTCTGTTTCCATGGAGTTTGTAAAGAAACACTGCCCATAGTGCTACACATTCCATTAAGTTACCTTATGCCTACACACAGTGTCAAACATTAAGGAATAAAATGTACATTAAAACAATATGTGTAAAAAATCCAATTAATAAAAATAATAATAATAATATTATAAAAAATTATTTCATTTATTGTTTAGATCATTCAGTGACCATTCAGTGATATTTTACAAATATCGTTGTCCGCATTCAGATTAAACAAAACTGAAATCTTAAAATGCAGATTTGTCAGTTTCAGAAGGCCTGATTGCTATTCGTTTCATCAAACCTGATAAGGAATTCCAGATTTATGCAAGTTCATGGTGAATGTAAAAAGCCATCAGTAGTGAATCAGTGAAAACTTGATGAGCTGTGTATTTAAAGACGGACAGACACAGAGCGACATACTGTAGTTCTCTAAACTCATACAACAATTTAAATTTTAGCACAAGAATAGAAGTTCAAATTTGATTTTAAAGAAGCAATACTACCACAATAGCCAAAACAAGGGAAGGGGCGTGGGGAAAATGGCAAACGTAATGAGTAGAGTTAGTGCATAAAATATTGTATCTAAGCCATTTAAAAGTGTCACTGATAAAATAAGTGAAATCTATTTATTAATACATTTCTGAGTTACGTGATGAGGGTGTTCCCTGCCCGCTCATCACTTGGAGCTCTTACAGCATCCATTACTTCATAAAAATTCTTTCAGTACTCTAAAATCTATATATTGAGATCATTGTGAAATAATACTGAAACAGTACAGCATAAGTCTTCAAGTATTCAGTATGGAGAAGCTGTGTGAATCTTCAGGAATTAAGTGTTGTAATGACTGGTGATGGAGGTAGAGTTTAACAGGCAACAGATACAGCTTACCTGAACAGTCAGTGGGGGTCATTCTGTCAAGAGTAACCATCAGTGTCTGTGGCTGATGTGTGTTAAGGGAGGGTCACATGCAAACAGGCAGAGCACTACACCTGTCTCTGCTTGTGTGGAGCTCTTCCTGCTAGAACGGGATCCCTTGACTGCCCAAACGTAGACAGTGTAGAGGACTCCAGGCTTCAGGTCTGTCAACCTGTAGGAGGTGCTGTCTGCTCCTACGAGGATCTCCTGGCTGGACCCATCTGCAAAACTGTAGCTGATCACGTAGCCATCTACATCTGCCTGCACGCCATCCCAGCTCACGACCGTCGTGTCCTCTGTGACGTCTCTGGTCACCAGGTTAGTGGGGGGGTCAAGGTCTGAGGGACAGAATAAGTGAAACTGATAAGTACCATGGTGTGTACAGTCAGAAACACAGCAGCAAATCTCCCTTAAAATTCATCAGTTAGACCCTATTTTTTCTGAGTTGGTTAAAACTGGCATTTGTTCAAATATATCTTTTAGTAATGTTTTCTTATCATGCTGGAATATATATAGTTATTTTCCAGTGTAGAGTTTTTATATCATTTATGTGTTCTTAAATAAATTACAAAGAAGAAGAAGACGAAGATAAATGGTGAAGATAATCCATCCATCCATTATCTATAACCACTTATTCCTGGCGAGGGTCGCGGGGAAGCCTGGAGCCCATTCCAGAGCACATAGGGCGCAGGGCAGGGGACACCTAGGGCGGGGCGCCAACCCACCACAGGGCATGGTGAAGATAATTCTTTTTAATATTTTTAAAGATGGAGCTAAAAACCGGAAAAGGGACTTTTCTGTGTTTAAAAGTGAAGAATCAGAAGGGCTTTTCACTGGAGTGCTGTGAAAAACAACACTATTACATTTAATGATGCACTACTGACCTTTCATAGAGAAACTGGACAAATATGTGGTTTATCGTGGTGCCAAAACAACTTTTATTTCCCATTATATTCAGCAAAATTTAGATATGAAATAAAATATCTAATCATTTTTCAGTGGGCCTGTAAAGTTTCATAACTCTGAGACATTATAGCAAAACCATAACAGGTCAGAAGTTCTGTATTAGAGCTATCTACCTGACCAGAAACACAGATAAGAAAAAACTAACCGATTTAATATGTGCTGGAACAGCCACTTTCAAGGGTGATCAAAGCAATGGTTACCTGGAGTTATTTATGTAGCAATTTTTCATTATGTACCTCCACATTCATATTCACAGCACTATGTTCAAAACAGGAAGGAGTTATGATGTGCTTTGGAAAATATTCAAAGCTTTAAGTGCTATTAGAGATTAAAGTTGTTAATGGCTCAGAGTTTTATAAAGCATCGTTCTACATGAACACATCACTGCAAAAAAGGTCTTAAGTGTCACTTTCGGGAATGATGACTTGGTGGCACAATATAATTTGTATATTTAGAATCAGCAGATCAAGCCCCAAAATATACGCTCTCCTGCTTCCTTTACCTACGATGAAGAAGCAGGCTGGCAAGAATAAAACAGGCAGCGTCACTCAGTTACCTTCACAGGGCCATGGTCTGTCTGTGCTGGCTCAGAAACGGGCACAATTATAAGTTTGTCTCCAATGTTTATTTTGTACTTTGAGAAAGTTAATCTCAAATGACCTTTTACCAGACTAGTCATTTTGGATATTGTGGATAGAGAAGGAAAAAAACATTTGATATAAAAATAAAATTGACGTATGATATAATTTCCTCTATTCTATATCGGAAACACATCTACACATAGACACAATTTCCACTTTAACCATGGCGACCAAAAGCTGTTCAAAAAAAGAACCAACAAAAATCGAATGAAGTCAAGTTTTAATATATCCTGGACAAAACCATGTTAAAAGTCAGGCAGAAAACAAGCTGACATGCATATTGACCCCAAGTAGGTCTGAAGATGCCATAAAAAATTTCAGTATTAGTTGTCCTAATGACTGGTGATGGAGGTAGACTTCAACATGCAATAGTTACAGCTTACCTCAATAGCCAACAGGGGAAGTGCTGTCATCATTAACCATCAGCCTCTCTGGCTGTTGTGTGTTAAGGGAGGGTCACATGCAAACAGGCAGAGCACTACACCTGTCTCTGCTTGTGTGGAGCTCTTCCTGCTGGAACGGGAGCCCTTGACTGCCCAAACGTAGACAGTGTAGAGGACTCCAGGCTTCAGGCCTGTCAACCTGTAGGAGTTGCTATCTGCTCCTACGAGGATCTCCTGGCTGGACCCGCCTGCAGATCTGTAGCTGATCACGTAGCCATCAACATCCGCCTGCACGCCGTCCCAGCTCACGACTGCCATGTCCTCCGTGACTTCTCTGGTCACCAGATTAGTGGGATGGTCAAGGTCTGACAATTTTAGAATGAACGTTAACTAAGAAAGTGTGCCTATATGGCACAATCATCACACATACTGTAAAGGAATAAAAAAGAGAGCTAGAAGGAATGCATTGCAAACAGGAGCGATTTAGGGTCAGTGAATAGAATATGAAGCTGGTAGAATGAGGGCAGACAGGAGAAGATATAAAACACAAAAGTAATCATCATTCGGGCCTCCAGAGACCGTCACAAGGCCTGCAACATACCACCATGGCCGCAGCCACACAGAAACACAATAGGCTGCACAAGTTGTGCTTAAGGTCCCATCATGCTAAAATTATTACTTTTTGAGCTGTCATTTATGCATGCAGCAAACAGCACTAATCATGAACCACAATAAAACTACATTATACCCACTCATCCGTTCATTATCTGACCGCTTATCCTCTGCAGGGTTGTGGGTGGCCTAGAGCCCATATGAGTCACTTAAAATATTCTGCTGTGTTCATTGTTTATTACATTGTTCTTGTCATGATAGCAAGAGTACCGTAGTGAAAGAGATGTTTCTATAAGGGGGCTGTCATTTTCATTAGGATCGCATATGTTTTGGGAAAAGCCAGTGGCTTGTGGTCATGTTTTTTAAAGATGCTTTACTATTGCGACGATATCTGCATTGGTCATTGGTGCGTTAACATGGCACCGAGGCATAGACCACATCATTATTTTGTGGAGAACTACTTATGGAAACGATAACTTGGTGTGGGGGGCTGTCAGGAATTTCAGCTTATACTGCACATTCCTAACATATGGGCCAAGCTTGGGTGTCCAAGTTGATGTAAACCAATAGCATGCATGAGGTGACAGGCCTAGTTACTGCATCCAGTAAACAAGGACCATTTTCTTCATGTTCAACCCTGCTGTTTTTCATCACTGTTGCTGCTGAATTTAAATCAACTGGATCTAATATATAGTTTAAATGAGTTTACAAAATCTCCCCCCCAAGGCAGACTGAAATGACAACTGAGGGAGCTTGGTATGTTGAAAACACTTCCCATTTCACGCTTCACTGCTGCCCTTACTCCAGAATAGCCCGAAATGCATGACAGAGGCACCGCGACTGACTCCTACGTTCGTGTGTGACACGGACCCACGTGAAGTCGACACGGGACAGCGAGATGCCATGAGAAAAGCACAAAATGCAGAAAAAGACACATTGAGGCCGGCGGTGCTGTGTTATTGTCGTAAATAAATTCCTGGGAATGTGCCAGTGTTGCTTTTTAAACAGAGTCCTTCTAAGAGCACAACGAGACCTCCAAAGGGACTACGGCTCAGTTTCACGTTCCAGCTCTGACTGCACGCTCTGTTGCAATAACAGAAACTAAGCTGTGTTTGAATTAATGTGGCATTTACAACCACTGGACTCACTAACGTAAGGAAAGTAACACACTGTTACTTTAACACCACCAGTCCAGTAAGCAGTTATTGGTCTGCTTGAGTCGGTCCACAATATACCACTTCAAAGGCATTCTCTGGCAGAAAGATGCCTTTGTGATCTGGATCAACCTCCCAAATGGTAGGTTATGTCAGTGCTATGTGAGCTGTGTGGAGTGAGGCCTTCTTGAGTGTGGATTAGCTGTTATAAGAGGCTGGGCTCCCAGAACGTGTGAAGTGCGGGCTCGTTTAGAGCTAACGTCTGAAGGAAAATCACTAAGCGCAGCCTAGGGCTAGGCTCCAAGAGCTGAGCCGACATGAAAGGAGGGGACCCTTTCTTACATGTGGCTCAGCGAATCTCCTCTCAGTAACTCATGAGGTAACACAAGGCACCGTCGTTTTGCCCTTCATACTCTTCACCCAAATGTAATTTGACAGTTAAAATTGTGACATGGGTGTTCAGAGAAATTTTAGCGATTTCACGGGTACTCTGGAATTTTTGTATGTTATAACCTGAGGACAGCCATTCATATGCAATTTAAACATCAATCACTTTTTTTAAAGGTACTCAAGCAAAAATAATTCATTACAATCAGATCAGGATTACTTCCTTGTTTGGCTAATAATTTATCCAAAGCAACTTAAAATATTTTGTAACCATTTTAAAAGCTGGATGTTTTACTCAGACAAAAACAACAACACTATTTTCTGGGTCTTAAACAAGAAGCTTAGAGTCTATGTCCCTAACAGTGTCATTACAGATTTGACAATGTGATGCATTAAAATGCTCTTATATACCAGGTATACCAACCTTCTTGTTGAATTCAGCCATACCTATAAAACTAATTATAAATAATTAGGTTTTAACTGAGAACACGTCTGGTTCCTTCACCGTTTACTGACGATGCAAGGATAGTGCAGAGGACTGGTGTTTGGCTGTGACGTGACTAAATAGACCCACCTGTAACTCCAGTAACAGAGGTGGTTTTTCCCTTGTAAGTGCCTTTGATTGCCTGCACTGTGATAAGGTACTCGGTTCCAGGGAAAAGCCCTAAAACATAAAATCACCATGAAATCTAATTTCCAGAGAAAATCACATTGTTTTTTCCTACAGAGAGAGATCTGACTCACCGATGACAGTAATACATGAAACCTGGCCAACGACTTGAAGGTTTTAAGAAAATGTTTCAAACATTTTTTCCCTGAAGAACACTACAGTACCCTAGGAGCTTTTCTTTCCATTTCACATCTTCATAAAGGGTGCTCACAGTATATTCAAAGCCAATTCTAAACAACAGAAGACTTGTGAGTTAATAAAACATGAACAAGAACAATTTAGAATTTATCCTCCTTCTCCCATGCCTCTCTTCATCCTTATAGAGCTGCTCCGTCAACTGGCAGCAGGAGCGACCTTGAGGTCAGGGAGCCAGTGGAGTGCTGCACAGAGTTCCAAGCACACAAGTGAGTGATGGGCCCGGCCCGGGTCACCTATGATGGTGTGCTTGGTCCGGACCTCCTCGCTTTTCGGCACGGTCAGCTCCTCCTCCTGACCCTCGGGGCCGGCATGAATCAAGCGAAAGTGGTCCAGGTCCACCTCGGGGTTCTGCCAGTCCACCTGGATGGTGTCCTCTGTCTGCCCGAGCACACGAATGCCGTCCACGGAGAGCACTGAATGGGTACACCAGAGGTCACGACCCTTCACAACATGATTTCCATCTTGTCCAGTTCATCGCTTGTGTCTGAACAGCTGTTGGTGTTACTTTAAACAGTCTTCTATGATTTTTTTGGTGGTTTTACAGAGAAGTCTGCTGTAATTTAACTGTAAACTAAACAATTTTATTCGGTGTTCACGGGTATATTTGAAAAGAATATAAAATTTTATATTATAGTAAATATACTGCCATATAATATATGATTGCCTGTGTGTGAGTATACAAAACATATTTCATTACAGTTAAAGTAGAATAAGATGAGATGTATTACATCCTCATGTGTATCAACGGAATGTTATTTGAAGACGCCTTGATTTGGTCCTCAGCTGTTGTACCAGTGTTACGAAAAAATAATCTTAGAATGTTTTTGTACTAGCTCATTGTGAACAATGTGAATAAACACAACATCTGTACCGATTGCAAAACAATTTTTCATACCAGTGGTGGCCCTCAAGATGTCCGCGTTGCTTGTAATTTCTTTGATGACTGCGTACACACGCACAACATATGTCACTCCGGGGACTAGGCCTGAGATGAGGTATGAGCTGTCTGTGTGCGGCACTTTAACACTCTGCAGGGACCCCTCTGCCCCCTCCGGATGGTAAGTGAGCACGTAGTGCTCAGCCCCGCTCACAGGGTCCCATTCCACCTGGAGGGAGCCCTCCATAGCCCGCACCACGTGCAGGTTTTCTGGTCCCATCACTTCAGACAGAGGAAGAACAATGAAAAATGTAAGCACACACTTAAAGGTACACTGCAGAGAGATACTTACAGGTACACCACGAGGAGACACCGGTACACCACGAAGAGGCGGATTCAGGTACACTAAAGAGAAACACATACAGGTACTAGAAACACTTATAGGTTCACTACATGGAGACAGTTACAGGTACACCACAGGGAGACAGTTACAGGTACACCACAGGGAGACAGTTACAGATACACCCCAGGGAGACAGTTACAGGTACACCACAGGGACACAGTTACAGGTACACCACAGGGAGACAGTTACAGATACACCCCAGGGAGACAGTTACAGGTACACCACAGGGAGACAGTTACAGGTAAACCACAGGGAGAAACTTACAGATACACCCCAGGGAGACAGTTACAGGTACATCACAGGGAGATATGCACAGGTACATCACAGGGAGATATGCACAGGTACATCACACACACACACACACACACACACACACACACACACACACACGTACACCACAGTTAGGGAGAAATAGACATTACAGGGCTGGACAGAGGTAGTGTAGGCAGGGAGTGACCAGGGAGAGGGATGCAAGAGTTTGAAAGGATTACGGCAAAGAACAAAAAGACAGTATGTTGTGAGAGTAGTTAAAAGATTCAGATGGAGCTAAAAATCTCCAGAAAATAATTCACAGTAGGACATTGACAGGAAGCCCCATGTTTCCCCTCCATTTTCCAGGGGTGCCTCCTCTTCAATGGCTGCTACAATTACAGAGCTCTGCCAGTAACAGCCTGTTGTAAGTCATACCTCAGAGTGACCTGTTGGGAGCACAGGATAACATCTAAAGAGTGGGAAAACCGCACTGGGTGGAAATTTTGTCTTGATGATTGATAAGACGTCAAGTCTGTTTATTATTTTTTCTTAAAATTAAAGAACTATTGCAATAAAATTCTTTTATAAAATCACAAAAGGTGATGAAGTAAAAAAAAAAAACTGCAGTTCAAGTATTACATAAAATTTCTTTCAAAACTCAAGTCAAAATGCTAAATGGCACATTGTTTGAAATGACCATTTTCTGTGGTTGATTGTATATTGTGAACCCAAGTGTGTGTAATATCTGTTAATTCTGACATTTGTGCCATTGTTATGTGAGAGGCCCAGGCCTCCAGCTGCTTCTGTCCCATTGGTCGGCTCCTACGGAGAGTCAGGAGGCGATGTGCTGAATGCCAGCATGATGTCCACCATCCGCAGGGACTCCACTTAGTAAAAACACTCACAAATCCACCAGCTCTACTGAAATACAACTTACAATCTTTCTTCTCAACTTTTGAAATATATGTTTGTTTTTTTTTTTTACAAAAGGTTTCCGTTATATAATGGTACTTTTCAATGTCTGGGTTGTTAAATAAATTCACTGAATTAATGTTAATAAAATAATTTAAATGTTTTTACTATTTCCTACTATCCAAATGAACCTTTTTGACATATAGAGCTTATTTACTTTGTATTTAAAAATTTTTACTAACATACCGTTTTGCTAAAAAAAACCTCTAAATGTCCACTAAAGTAACAAAGCAAATGTTTCTTGTTTCATACATTTTACATGGTTACAGCATGAAAATGTTAAATGTAGACCAGGTATGAAAACAACAAGGCTTTTAGGTAGATTAACAAGAGGCCAGCTGCCATGCAAATCCGCATAAAATACACAATATAATTCTCTAACCTTGATAGGTACATAAGCAGAATGATAAACAGGTCATTAGCAGTCATACAAAGGATCCTTAAAATGCAATGAAAGTCAGTCTGTTACAGCAAACCAACTCAACTCTCAATTCTACCATAATTCAATTATAAAAACTGTGAAAACAAAAATATTGCCACAGAAAATTAAGGATGACACAGCAGACCACAAGAAAAATCAGTAGTGTTTTGAGTGTAAGGGAAAGCAAGCCAAACTAAAGAATCCTGAGGGCTTCATTGTTAGAACTCAGGCCCAAAAATGGTTAGAACAGACTTTTAATGCAGAAAGCAGAATTTCGTGCAGCCATGTGCCACCACTGTGCAGCTGGGGGGATGCTGAAGAGCTTTTACCTTGGGAGCAATCGTCAGCAAAGAAGGCCTCGTCGCAGACACACACGCCATCCATACAGCGGCCGTTGCCTGTGCAGTCGTTGAGGCAGCGATGCATGCTGCAGTCCTCCCCGCTGTAGGGGCTAAAACAGATGCACACGCCATCCACGCAGCGGCCCTTATCACTGCAGTCGTTGGGGCAGAGCAGCTGGCTGCAGTCTTCACCGCCGTAGCTCTCGTTACAGATGCACACGCCACCCACGCAGCGGCCATTATCACTGCAGTCGTTGGGGCAGAGCAGCTGGCTGCAGTCTTCACCTCCGTAGCTCCCATGACAGATGCACACGCCATCCACGCAGCGGCCCTTATCGCTACAGTTGTTGGGACAGAGCAATTGGCTGCAGTCTTCACCGCCGTAGCTCTCGTTACAGATGCACACGCCATCCACGCAGCGGCCCTTATCGCTGCAGTCATTGAGGCAGAGCAATTGGCTGCAGTCTTCGTCACCGTAGCCCTCGTGACAGACGCACCGGCCGTCCACACAGCGCCCGTTGTCGTTGCACTCATCAGGGCAAGAGGAAGTAGAGCAGTCAGGCCCCTCCCAGCCCGTGTTGCAGACACAGCTGCAGCTGCCCTGCTCATATGTGCCATGCCCGCTGCAGGTGTAATCCACAACTCCTGCAGGGAATGACCAAGTCATAGTCAAGAAAAATGGCATACTCTAGAACCTGTGTTAAGCATAAGACTGAAATCTCTGAGCATTGCTGAACCTGAAGCTCACGGTGCTGTGTCACCTGTAGTCACATGACAAACCAGCACCAGAGGTACCAGTCAGAATGTGAAGACCCAAACCTGCTTTGCCACAGCAGCCTTGAGAGCACTGGCTCTTTAGGTAGGCCACTTCCTCCTCCAGGCCGTTAATGCGGTAGAGCAGGGCCTTGAAGCCCTCCGAGTCGTCACAGTCGCACTTGGGCACACGAAGCTGAAGCCTGTGCCTGAACACAATGTCACTGTTTTCATCCACAGCCTGTGTCCCCCGGGGTCCCTGGAGCTCGCCGGTCTGGTCTTCAACAGACAGGGGCTGGGCAGTCCAATTGCACCCAGGGCCCCTTTCCAGGTCAACCTTGTAGACATGGCTAAATGTGACTGCTGGGTCATCTGTCCAAACTTGGCAGGGCAAAGTGCAGAGCGCCGCCAACAGCAGGAAAGAATCGACTCGCTGACCTGGCCTGGGAATCATGACCCTGGATGAAAGAAAGGCAGCAGGCCTTTATTCTCCAGGATCATTTCCTGAACACACTTTTCAGCCTGTCTACATGTTCAAGACTAACCAGAAGGTTCCCAACATGCCAGCTGGTGTTCTATGGCTTATAAAACAAAGCTTATATTGGGAAATTTGATATTGTCAAATTTAGCATGGTTTATATTCCTAGGAAATGACCATGTGTTTCCATGACCTCGAGCAGATATGACTTCTGTGTGGCTTGTAATGACAGTGCAACAACCACAACCGGCTCAGGCAGCTTGGGCAAGTCTCTATTGCAATGATGTCATTGAATTTAATGACAGCAATGCCATCCGGCCTCTCCTCTTCATGAAGACATGGAATTATATATACACAGTATGATGTTTAATAAAATGCCAGAAATCAACCAGAACACTACTATAAAGCGTGTGTAGGGAAACTTGAAGAATGATTCAAAATGTACAATCAGGCTGTACACTTTAAAAACTGTGGATATGTAGAAGATGCAAGTTTGGACATTTATATGTCTATTAAAAATCAAAATGCAGTTACATATGTAGAGCAGAAAGTAACTCAGTAGGGTAACACATCAATAAGCACTAACAATAATTATTTCAGAGGGCTGAAATTAAAAGACATTTACGACATTTTTACATACTAATTTGATCTAGGTAAGTTAAAAGCAGTAGCACATTTGTGGGTACACCATATGAATAATTATATAACAGGTGTCACTCTGCTTAGCTAATGTGTTCATAAAAGGAAGTTCTCTTAAGCAAACTCCCATTTAAACTGTGATATGGCAGTGTTTGTGAGAACAATGGAATCACGTGGGACCAATCGTACTGTGGGCATTAACATATACTGTTCTCTGTAAACAGTTGGGGATTGTGCAAGGGGCTCTACTGCACTGTGACATTCATTAACATTACAGGGGCTGTTGTACTTTTGTGTGAGAGTTGACATGAGGGTAAAAGCAGAGTTAACCCCAGTTTTCTGTCACCATGAAACTGGCCAGCTTTGAGCGCAACAGAAAAAATGGCTCTTGCACCCATCAGACATAAAGCTAATTAAGCTTAAATGAATATGTACAAAGCTGGCCAAAAGAGTGCCCTGATCCTGCAAATTACTCATTTGGACATGTTGTAGTCAGTCATACATGAATGACATACACTCTGTTGGTGGTACTGTGTTGTACTGTACTGTACAAGCAAGATCTTACAAGGAATGGATTGTTGATTGACTTTAGTTACAACTGCGCAATAACATTGTCATTTCATTGTCTCAAAAATTACCCTTGGTTTTATTTTAAAAGAACAATTAAATAGTATGAATTGCTTTATAGACTGAAAATTTCTGTTTTTTAAATATGTCAAAGTGACATTTGACAGTCAAATAAAATTAATAAGATAATTTAGGGTCAAAATCCATATTTTCTTGCAGATATTGTTAGCTTCTGCTATTTATTTCCCATACGATGAGAAATGAACACTTTTTGTGCACCTTGTGTTCCTTTCCTGTAACTCCAGCTGTATCACAGTAACAGTAAAACAGGTCATCCAAGAATGTAATGCTGGAACAATATGAAAATTACACAACATAAGGATAAATAACAGGATGTGTAATAACACACAGCACCAAACAATGCTGCACATGTGCATGCCTTTTCTTTCTGACTAAATTACTAAAATGACCCATAGACTGAAGGTCACACATTTTAAACTGTGAGCTTGCTTGTTTGTCACATTATTACATACACACACACACACACACACACACACACACACACACACACACACATATATATATATATATATATATATAGAGAGAGAGAGAGAGAGAAGAATACAGTGTATATATTTATGATGAATAAGACCTGCTTATTTTTCCCAGAAATTGCACGTATTCTGTTATTTAGCTGTTGCTTTAAATGTATTTTTGTCATGCTAAGAATTTCTGCGCTTGAGCCTTTTCGTTGCATGAAAACTCCGCGTCAGAAGCGACATCATAAAAAACACGTTTTACGTTTTTCGTCTCTGCTTTGAAGCGCGGTGAAGAAGGGAGAAAAAAAACGTGAGAAAAAGCGGTGCAAACTTGGTCTGTTTTTTCCCATGCCAGCATCTTGGGAGAAAAGCATGCACTTTGAAGCAGGAAGGCGTTAGAAAGACATAACAAGAGCATCCAGAAATAAAGAATATCCTTCTCTCATTCAGTGTCTGTAGACTGGCAGAAACTGCACAAAAGGTTATTTATTATTACTTTTGCAGCATACAACGGAGCCAGTCCCAGTAATTTTATGGATCTGTGTAGTTTAAACAGAAACTTTAATGCTGCACGTTCGCCGTTACCACTAGGCTATAACGTTCACTTTAAGAGAAGAAAATGTGTTTCTATCCGTTGTACTGAAACAACGAAAAGTCCCTTTTGTCCTTCATTTCAGAGAAGGTTGTGACAAAACCAGCATTCTCCATTCTCAGCGGCATTATAATTCAGATAAGGCTTTAGCTATAATTACATATTTTTGAGGTAATTATACAAGGGTCGTGTAATGAAAGTCCATAATAAAGCTACGGCTTTGAGTATCCTTGGATTGTTTTCCTCGCATCAGCACTTCAGGAACCCTTTAAAAGACAGAGTACAAGGTCGCAAAAATAATTTCGTCAGGCTGTTATATTATAACCATATTATACACGTAGGGCCTATTTAAATTAGAGCCAAGAAAGTTATGCTATAAAATTTAAGAAAACATGAGATTAAGACACAGTATAACTGTAGGCTATATTTGAGGCACTTATTGAGTATTGCTGTTAATGTTCCCAGAAAATTTAAGAAAATGTACAAAGTAACTGGTGAATATTTCATTAATGTAGTTGATCTTATATTTTTTCTATTATAGATTGTTCTGTTTCATTCATCTCCTGAGAGAACAGTTAATAAAAAGACTGACTTCTTGAGTCTGTGACAGGTTTGGGCTAAATCAGATGTGATAAATTCAGCAGATGTGGACAAACTTGGAACAACATGGCCAGAAAGTGATTAAAATGGTGTGTCTGGAAACTCAATACTAGTCTCGAGTGGAACTACCAAGGATCAGCACGTTTAAGTGGTACATATTTATATAGGGAGCAGAATTAGACCGAAACGTTGGTATTCAGATAAATACTGCTTTTGTTTCACATGTGTTTCTGATATTAACACTTCCTGGCAGAGTGTGTGTGTGTGTGTGTGTGTGTGTGTGTGTGTGTGTGTGTGAGTGGATCTCTCTACTTATGCTATACTGTATCCTAAACAGGGTTCTGTTTTCTATTTGTATGGCAATAAATTTCATATGTATGCCAAGAGTGATAACCAAAAAAAAAATCAACAGTTTTTCATTTCATGTGTGGGTTTGTGGTTTATAGACAAAAGACTGTTAAGAACCAGAAATCTGTTTGATACAGAACTACAGTCAGTACTTTGTTTTTTTTCCTTGTTCATTTACACAATGTTTTATGCAAATGTTGTGTTCCAACAGCAAGCAGCCTTGGTTTCAAAATCAAACATAGGGCAAAAGTTAACAAATACAAAATAATGAGGAAAACCATGGTGGAATCACAAGTCTAAATGAAATGCTGCTCCATATACCAGGATTGCTTGTTAAAATCAAAAACAAGGCTACGTTTGTATTTACTATTTACCAAAACAAGAGACAATAAAATGCTGCATATGATTGGTCGTAAATTTCTGTGTACATCTCGTGTTTGTTATCCCTGTAGCCATGGTGATGTCATGGAAATGAGGGTGTTGTTGTGACACTACACCCAGACCTTGGCGTCCTCGCCTTGTTGGCGTGGTCCTGCCTCACATCGTAGGGAGACGCATGGACCTCACATGCCCAGGGACTCTTCATCATCATAGCTCCTCTCCTTCAATGGGACAGGAGCGGGCCTTGGTTGAGAATCTGCACTCCTCTTTAT
>JABJVR010047658.1:0-26962 GCA_025773905.1 Chitala chitala
CCCGCCACCCCACAGCGGTGGCCCCTCCCCAGCAACGGCCTGCCCAACCCCCCCCCCCCCCACTCACTAATGCTGCCCGGGTGGCACGTAACATACAACCCCCCGTGCTGCCCCCCTGCACCACCCTCCCACTGCCAGAAGTGGAGCATAAAAATGCAGAGCTCACATCTGAGGCAGCTGGTATAGTGTAGAATAGGGCAGAATGCATTGGTGAAAGTAGGCACCAGGGCTGGCCTGCTGCACATGCAACAGCTGAACCTGAAGCCAAGTGAAGCCAGGTTGATGGACAGCAGCATGTGTCCTTTGCTCACGGGTCTGCTTGGCATCTCTGACACGCAAGGTGTGAGCCAAGGTACATCAAGTCCTGCTTGCTAACAACCTTCAGCCTCAATGTATGTTTTAAAGCTGAACAGTATAACCTTTTACGTATTTTCAGAAAAAAGCGATTTTAATATCCACAGCATAGCAACAGCAACGATTTTTTTTACATTTACATTTATTCATTTACCAGATGCGCGACTTAAAATGAATAATAGTACACATGCATGTCATGAACGAGGTCAAACAGTATCAGAGAATCTAACAGTAAGTGCTGTCCTATAATCAAAGTTTCTACATCATGCATTCCTGCATTACAGCTAAACAGAAAGAAAACAAAAGCTTTCCATTTACATCAACCAACAGCCATATTCGTCCGTAGTAAAAGCAAGTAAACTAACATGAGGAGACGTTAAGGACCAAACACTTAAAATTTTTCTCTTTGACATTTTAGAGCAGTTAAGTTTGTGTTTCATAAGGTCAGCTGTACTGTGGTAAACCAGCATCTTGAATGTAGAGAGTTTCACTGAGCAACAAACAGGAAAGAATGTATTCTTGTGTATATGAGAGAGGATAGGCACACACCAACTGCTGAGCTACAAAAGCTGGTGTTAAGGCGGATTTTTCTGTCAAACCACTGAACTGAAAATACATTGCATGGCCTGGCCTGACTTGCCTCTGGGTTGTGGTGAATTATGTTGCTAAAACATTTACAAATAGACATGCCACAATTAAAAAAAAAATCTGTTAATGGTGTGTTGTAATTAATGGGATAGACAGATGTTTTCCAATTCATTTATCTAAAGTAATGTCTGCCGACCAGATGCAAGTCAAAGCCTTGTTTACAGACTGAAACAGGAAGAATAAAGTACAAAAAGTACTGGTAAAATAATGGTGTCTTAAAACTCATCTTTGTAACATGGTTATAACAACGGCAGCCTTCATATTTAAAATTTGAGATATCTGCTATTCACTGTAGACTTCTCAAACCACAAGGGTAAATGCACCAAAAAACAGTAGAAATATAATATTTTTAATGGAGTAGGTTCTGTACCCCCAGTGTAGAAGTCCTTTCTATGCCTAGGATTATAGATAAATCTCTGGATGGGTGTTTTTGTAATTAGCCATACACAGTAGATATCCATGGCAAATGTGTGGAAGTATGTTGTGATGCTGTGCTTAAATGTTTAAGTCAAAATTTTGTTGGGAATGCAACCTCAGTATTTGTAACTAAGCAAATGAAAAAGGGGTGGAGATTTGAGTATGGACAGTAAGGACATGTCCCTTTTAATACTGTGGGAAAATTGAATTGTTCCGTGTGTGTTAAGGGGGCAGGGTGTTGAGGGCTGATTTAATCTTCATCAATGTTGAAACCAAACCTATTCCCTTCGACAGACAGCAGTTCTAGAGAAATTGTAACATCTCCTTTCATTAAAGATCTTTTAGGTCTTGTGTCTGCTTTCACAGCTATCCACTTTAGGGGGTCAGGGTGAAGCCCCCCCAAGGGTACCTGTTTGTAATTAGTGTTACTGGCTGGTAATGAGAACCAGGCCCAGGATAGGTCTGTGGATGAGCCCCCAGGTGGGTAGTGAGATCAGAGCTTGGGCTTCCTAGTGGTACAGAATTGGTCTCAGCTCCAGACCTGGGCATTTGGGCAAGGTGGGAGGCTCACGAGGTGTTTAATAGTTGCGGGCCATTGGCTGGGCACATGTCTGTGCTAATAGTATATGGATCAGCAATAAAAGCAAAAGTGAATCTGAAATTGTTCAGATTATCGGACTCAATAATGGGCATATTATTATTTGTATGCTGTGGAGTGAAATTTTGAAGGATGGTACTCTTTAGTGTGTCTACATGGGTACGGAGCTGCCACTGAGCGTACAGAGGAAAAGGGGCTCTGAACATGATTTTGACGGTTATCTTATCCCTAAGTGGACTTTTACATGCCTTCATCATGGGAATTAGACGCTGACTCTGTTGGGTATGTATCTGGCTGAATCACCTGACTGAATCACCTGACCGCAAGATTGTCTTATTTTTTTCTACATAAATGTTAGCAAAACATACACTGATGTTCAGAGGTTGAGAGGGGAATACAAGACTAATTACAGGGAATGAGAAAGTGAGTTTGTGGAGCGCAGGAGGAAGGAACGAAAGAGAAGGGTGTTACAGGCCACCTATGGGCATCTCAGAGAAGGGCAGGCAGTGATTATTGTGCAAATCACAGAACAGACAGACGGCAGAGCAGGGGCTCAGTGTAATACTATACATCCCATAATGAAGACATGTATAAATCAAACTCAAATCTAAACCCCTGCATGTGACTGTGGTCTTATTTTCTATTTATTTGCCATTTTGTACAATGCAGCCTATTGGCTCAATGGGTAAAACAGCATGGTGGAATGAGGAAGTCTCTCGGTGTGAATCCCAGTACAACCACGCGTGTCCTTGAACAACACGCTTAGCACCAGCTCCCCGGGCACCACATGTGGCTGCCCACACACTGCCCCCTCAGGGGATGGGTTAAATGCACAGAACAAATTTTCCTGTTGTGGGACTAATAAGGGATTAATAAAATAAAGAAGCATATATATATATAAAGGCAATTTTTGGATAACTGTGACTCTGTTCGTCTCAGCTGGTGTGGACAGAATGCATATTGCACCTGCTGGATGACAGCAGTTCAGTGGTTAGCAGTGACAGGGCATGTAATGTACAAACCCATCTGACAAGAGGGTCACGCTAAACCTACATGGCTGTACTTTTATGACGGACTCATTAAAACAGATGTGTGACAGGACAGGTTCCTGTGTGCTCCACTTATAACTACAGCTTTTCAAATCAATTGTTCATGTATATTTGTGGTAAATTAATCATTTCCCCTAGTCACTCTTCACCCCACTAGTAGTAATGGTGACTGTTTGGGAGGGGGGGGTCAGATGATGTAGGTACAATTTTTACCTACACCTGAGAGACTGTCTGACTTTTGAACACCCCCCCCCCCCCTTTCTTGAGTACCACTGGGTGCCTCAGTGCCATCCACAGCACACCTGCAAGTCATTTTCACTGATTAGTTGCAGGGATGGAAATGGCAGCCTCCGATTTTCAGGTCATTCCCCTTGTGCCATTGTGACAGACCACAGGGATGACCCAGTGTAGCTCTCTACGCTCACTCCATTTAACCGATTGCTGAGTGCAATTAGATCATCGCCTGCTCATTCACCTTCAAGGTTTTGTGTCAGCTTGAGTTAAAGACTTCGGTTATTTATAATGTACATGGCACATGAAATATAAAAAAGTTAATTGTCCCCAGACATTTTCTTATTTTGAGCAGAATTTTCCCCTTGGTGCAAAATAAGTGGATTCCAATTAGATTATGGTGATAAACAGTTAAACAGCCCTTCAATTTCAACGTCAGAATTAAAATTTTACACACAAATTGAAGTATCTAAATGAGTTTAAAAGGAACCTGTTAAATTAATCTAAAATACTTGTCCAAAAAATAGCTTGCCATTCAAAGCAAGTTCATACAGATATCATCAAATTGCATCATGCTGGTTAGGAATTGACTGCTATTAATAATATAAATTAAATTCCTCTATCTTAATAATAAACAAAAAAAAATTCTTCAGATACTGCACATATAAGTAAATGTGTGTCTAATAATATAAAATAAAATCAACATTAAGTTTATAAATAAAAAAAAAAATTCCCAGAATCCTTGGCCTACACTCAGCTGAGACAGAGTAACGTGATGACATTAGGTGCTGGGTAAAGCGCTCAGTAAGGAATCGGTTGAACCGCACAGGACTCCTTGTGACGAGATCAGCAGACGCAGTGCCGGTAAACACAGACACGGTGATGAGTCACTGACCAGCCTTCTGTTTTAAAGATTTCCACTGGAATAACGCAGGAAACGTGCATCCGGCAGTCATCTGAAACATATGCTCGCCGCAAAGCTCTACGTGTTTGACGGGTACTCTGTTCCCCCCAGGAAACTGTTTAAAAAGGGTAAGTCAGACTATCTTTCACAATCAGATATGATCGTTTGGCCACAGACAGTAGACAATAGAGACCCCCTGAGCCCCTCTGTCCCTGGTTAAAGTTCATATTGGTTTGTTTTCTCTGTGGAAATCCAAATCAATCCATCATGTCATAATTGATAAATATCTTAGTAAAAGAGCTTTAAAAAACTGTCCCTCTTTTCTCCCACTTAGATTAAAGGCCTTCAATGTGTAAGACAGTGTTCCTAAACTAGTAAACATTTGTGATCACTATTGAATTATTTTTGCATACGCCACATTTCACATTTTGATTTTTTGATTTTCACAACTTGATGACTCAGTTGACATGAAATTTCAAACTCAAATTTTGTAGCCCAGTTTAAAAGAACTTAACCGAAGACGTGAGTCTTTTGTTGCTGGCAGGAACTTAACATGGAAGTGACCACTTAAAGACAGAATGAACTACACCCTGCTTCCTCATTCAGTCTTGTCAAAATTAGTTTGCTCCTGAAGAGACATGAAGGATTAACCATTGTAAAATCTGAAGGCACCATATTGTTCTTTTAAAACAGTTGGATAATCCAAATATCTGGTGTTAGAATGCTTGTGAGAAGAACCTTGAGCTTGCCTCCAGTTAGCATGAGGAACTGGAATATCTTTTGTCTGTACTACATTGTTTTTCTCTACTGTCAGGGCAATTGTAAAAGGTCATTGACGTATTGCCATGGTAATGTCCAGCATGCTTATCCGTTTTTACCCAGTAGCAAAAAGCAAAAAAATGTCAGTATGTCACGAATGAAGACGTTCTTCAACATAACTAGGCTTTAATTTAAATAAATAAAAAACTAAATAGCAGACATAAAGAATATACGTAGAAAAAAGGGTGAACTCAAAGATCTTTGGTTGCCCAGATTTGCGTTAGGTCAAAATTACTGATGAGTTAAGAGGTCAATGGACAGGAAATATGAAGAGTTTGAGCAGGTGGCTAATAAAACTCCGCATAATGACACAAGTTAACTTTGGGGTACAAAACTTCAGGGGTGTTATCTCTGGATTTTTTTTCTTTGTACATTTATAAAGCCAAGACTAATTTTCCACCTGAATGAGTGTACAAGTGATTCTTAAAACTGATAATTAAAATGTACTTAAGGTGATAACTTGTTTAGTGTTTTTGACAATTGCCATATAGCAAGTGATTTTCAATCAAAATTATGGGGGAAAAAATAACATGGCAAGCAGCAGTTTGATCTCTTTTTGTGAATAGGGTTCTTTTGGGGGGGAGTGGAATCTCAAACTGTGAATATATCTATAAGTGAACTGGAAACTTTTTAAAAGCTATGGACCTTACACCCAAAATATGCTTGTATTGTACACTGTCAACATTTTTGAAGGTTCACTAAAAACCATTAACCATATGCAAAATATCCAAGTGACAAATGTCTTGTATTCAGAATTAATTCACTTATGAACTTATATAACCGAAGGACATACAAAATTTTGTATTGATTAGTTAAAATTAAAAATCAATACATTTAAAGCTCAGTAATGAATTTTTAACACAAAGAAGTTATTTAAACTGCTGATTTTTTAATATATATAAAATATATAAAAAACTCATATTGAACTCATATTTCAACTACAAAGCACATAAGTGATAGTCATTGTTCTTTCAGTGAGTATAAACTTTTCAAGTACTTTTTTCCAAGATAAAAACATTTCACTTTTCACATTATTTGCATCACCACTTTCCTTTCATAAAGTGACATTGCTCATAAAAAAATCATACTTTCCATAATTTCACAAGTAGCTGTCTGTCTGTTTGTAGCGACAAAACTATAATGAATGCAAAAGGCATTATCATTATTTGTGTTCAGTGCACAGGTGTTAGCCAGAGCATGCCATGCTAACATGTCCACGGACATTGACTGGACTCTGCTGCCAGCAAGCCTGTTGACCTCAGTGCTGACAGGAAGGGTATTTTTGGTGCATGTGTGCTGCTTTGCAAATCTAGTTTGTCCATCTGTGTGTTGTGGATGCAGCCCTGGTTCTGTAGGTGTGCGGTCTATATGTGTTCTCCTGGTACTTTTTTTGGGTTTCATTTTGTGCTACCTCCTGTAGTCCAAAGTCATGCAGGTAAGTGTAGAGGACTATCCCAGTAATGTTTGCATGTGTAGATGTCCTCTGATTGGCTAGCTTAATGTCTAGGGTGTGTCCAGCCTTACACCCAGTATTTTTGGACGTATGGTCCAGGCTTGCTCCTCCCCAGACTGGAGATGTGGTTCTGAAAAGTGCCTATACATATTTTTTCCATCTGTCACTGGCACCAGTATATGTATCTCTTCACTGGCTCATCAAATACATTAAACAGATAGCTCTGGATAGGTGATAATGACCTTCTGAGAAAAAAGAGGACACCAAATTGAACCATCATAAACTATCTGAAAGTTTGTTGGCTTAGTTGTTACAGGGTCTACTGTTCTGATATTTCCATAATAAGCAATTTACTGTAACAATTATTACAACAGAGGGGAGTTTATTTTATTTTATATTTATTTAATGTGAAAGACATATAGTGTTGGTTTCCTATCAGAAATAAAAAAGCATGTAACATTTGTGGGAATAAAACACTGGGCATTTTTTACTTGCTTTGTCAGCTGTTGTAGAGAATGAAGTTAAATAAAAAGCACATTCAAGCAATATATATTTAAAAGTATTTGTTTTTAAAAAATTCAACAAACATACATTAGATCCATACAGCTATCATATGAAGAAGCTCTCTCCCTTTCAAGTATGCACTTCATAATGGATATTGTGTTGTTCAGGACAGTGTTGTCTTGGCATCTGTAGAATAGATACTCCTGGCAAACTGGACCCTATCAACAATTTTTTTTCAAGTCACAAACAAGCTTTCTAAAAGGATCTTGTAATTATTTGAGAATTTTTAGGACTTGAAGGCATGTGGGGAAAAATTCCTACCAGGTGTGTGAGTAAACCCAAAACAGGAAGATGGAGCTGGAAGCCTTTGACAGAGACCACTGGTCACACAGCCCTTTAGCCATTTCCAGCAATTAATTCCTGAAGCGAACCTTGGGCTAATTTTAGAGAGCATGTGCTGAAAGCCACATAGATTTTTCTCTGTCACTGCACATGCTGGGGGATTGAACCCAAAGCCTAATTACTAAGTAGTTGACCAGAAAATTGTTGTGCTGAAATTGTGTCCATATGCTCTGAGTTTTTGCTGCACCAGATAAAATGGTTTTATTTATTTATTTTCTCTCTTGGAAGATGCGCATTCAGATATAGCTCAATCACAAGGCTGATGTGTAAATGGGAACTTAGGAAGAGCACCAAGGTGTGGTCAAAAGTCATGGCAGATAATTAAGTGGTGAGCTCGTATTTATTAAAGAACTTACTTTGGTGATACATCTGCATAAAATGAAATGGGTAATTTGGTCATGTGTCAATTTTCAGATGTTTTTTTTTCTTTGCTTTTAAGTTGTCCAGATGGGAAGCAATATGATTTGGTTTTCTGGTTCCCCTCCTATGCCAAAAACATTATAATAATCTTAAATTTTGTTACCACACCAGCTGGTATAATCATTTGTTGTTGGTGTCTATGACTGGAGCACACATCAGTTTAATGTAAAATACAGTGCAAATAGCAAAATGTCCTGTAAATAAGACATTTATTGAATGTTGAACTGTAAGATGCTATTTGAGGTAATATATATATTTTTGAACAGTTTTTGTACATTTTCCCAGTGTTGGTTCCTGACTTCTTCAACTTTTTTAAACATAAAAATTGGCAAAAATCATGATTACAAAGGATTACAATATAGCTCCATTAAATATTGTGGGAAGACTAGTAAAGGTCGCCTGGCAATAATCCTCTCTGGTTTCCCATTAGAGCACCGCTAACTTTTAAGATGTGGTTGAGGGAAAAGGGACATCTCCCTGCCTAACAACGATCTCCGTTAAGACTGCTCACCAGGAAGTTCTCCATTAACTTTTAAAAGCTTTCCATAGAAAACCCACTATAATTAAAGCCATCCATGTGGTTTGGTGTGCAGTGAGACACCTGCCACTTAGTTAGCCACCTTGACCAAGGCCTGGCGACACGCGAACAGAAGCCACAAGCCGTAGTTGCAACAGACGCCATGACAGCAAACAAACGCCGCAGTTATTAATATAGACAAGACCTGCTATTTAGCAGATGAATGGTAATCCTGGAAAAGTATATGTTTTACAAATGTTTAAGAGTACCTTTTCCTGTCTTAAAGAGCGATCTAATATTACAATGTTTAAATAAAACTGATTAATATAGTGCAGGGTAATACTATGAATATGATTACTGAGATGTATTTTTGGAGCGATAACTAGCTATGGGTATAAGCTTTGATAGAATGCGTTTCTCCTTAAACTGAGACACAGACAGTGCTAGTGGCCAACCACGCAGCATATAGGTGTTTATCCTGATGTTACCACAACATCTAACATCTGTTCACTCTGCATACGGCAATTTTGACCTCCTCCTTAAAGTTACGCTGTAAACATTCACAGCTATGATTGCTGCCAGCAATTCAGCATTTGCACTTAGAAATACATTTGCACTGTTTCCATGGTAATTCAGTTTACTGAATGCGATTATTTTTATTGAAAACTTAATTTTTTGCTTTTCATATTAAAGAATGTTGCTGTGTATACACGTTGATATTATTAACTTATAAATTTAAGATATAATGAATTCATAGATGGTGGGGTGGTGGGTATCATTGTCGCCTTGGACCTCCTTAACCCGTGTTCAATTCTCGGCTCGGGCCTGCGTACGTGGAGTTTGCATGGTCTGCACGTGCTTAGTGGGTTTTTTCTGGGTTTTCCAGTTTCCTCCCATTGCCCAAAGACATGCTGGTTAGGTTGATTGATGTTTCCAAATTGCCTGTAGTGTGTGCCTGTGGGCGTGAATGTGGGTGTCCTTCTGCCCTGCAATTGGTTGGCACCCTGTCCAGGGTGTTCCCCTGCCCTGTGGCCTGAGTTTCCTGAATTGGCTGAAGTGGTGCAGTGACTGGATGGATAAACACATTTGTTTATTCACTCTATAGTAGTAAGATAGACTGAAACATTATGAAATTGTACATTAGGATAAAGATCAAGACTGGTAGATACAAAAAAAAATGTGATAGTATTTTTGGCCATTTCACCCAGTTTCTGTGTTAAAGTGTAGAAATTCAGTTGGATAAGATAAGAAGATAAGGGTGCGTCACTGTTTTATAAGCAAAGAAATTTGTGGATAGCTGTGGAGATACTGCAGGAAACAGACCTCACATAGAAACACTGCAATATCTGCAAGGCCTGCCTTGGGTCCCATGTCCCCTGCATACATGGCATACCGGCACCATTACTTACAGTGTGTGGGGGGCAAAATGCTGATTCCTGCATGCATGGCCCATGTTCTATATACAGAACCTAAGAGCTAAGCCACCTGCAGTGTTTCCCAGGATCACCGCTCTTCACGTTTTATATATGGTTTTCTTTGTCTTGTACACGTTTTCTCTTTTAAGAATTAAAGATGGCACAATCATTATTTACACTATAAAACATTTAGAATGCTTTGTTGACATGTTTGTGTTTCTTACCAGAAAAGGAAATTTATGCATTTATTGTCATTTCTGCTATTACCTACCTTACCCGTGAAGTCAGCTTTGTATCTTATTGTGAAAGAAAAGCGTGTGTGTGTGTGTAGCTAAAATTGCTGAAAAAGTTAATGTTGTTTCCTATAGAAATTGACCTGCGTTCACTGCTGAGCGTTAAAAGAGGACCACGAAGCAATGGAAGAAGGTGGCCTTGTCTGATGAATTGCATTTTCTTTTCTATCATATGTATGACTGGATGTGTATGTGTTACATGCTTGGGGAAGAGATGGCACCAGGATGCACTATGGGAAGAAGCAAAGCTGGAATAGGCAGTGTGATGCTTTGGGCAATGTTCTGTTGGGAACCCTTAGGTCCTGCAATTCACGTGGATGTTACTTTGACATGTACCAACTACCTAAACATTGTTGTTGACCAAGTATAGTCCTTCAAGGAAACGGTATTCCCTGATGGCAGTGGCCTCCTTCAGAAGGACACTACACCCTGCCACACTGCAAAAACAGTTCAAGAATTGATTGAAGAACAAGTTTGAAGTGTTGACTTGGCCTTCAAATTCCCTAGATCTCACTCCAACCAAACATCTGTGGGAAAAAAACCGTCCAATCCATGGAGGCCCCATCTCCCAATTTACAGGAATTAAAGGATCTACTACTGCCAGCTTGGTGCCAGATACCGCAACATACTTTCAGAGGTCTAGTGGAGTTCATGCTTCAACAGGTCGGGTGTGTTGGGGCGTTAAAATGGGGTCCTACTGAATATTAGGCTTCATAATGTTATGGCTGATCAAATGAAGCTGTTTCAAATTAAGTAATTTTTTTTTACATTTCACAATTACATTATACTTAAAGGAACTCATATATATACATGAATTGTAAAAAATTACATTATACTTAAAGGAACTACATATATATATGAAATGTAAAAAAATTACTTCATTTATAACAGGCATAGTTTGCTGTGTCAAGAGGTCATGGCATTGCTAGTTTCACTCCATTGTTTTTGCCTCATTCTCTACAGCCATCCAGCATTTTGCCATGGTAACCAAGGTGGGTATTGACAGGGAATGCTGGGAAAGCACACAGGCAGAGCAGCGCAGCGAGCCATGTGAAGTCCTACGTGCGCTCTGGCATAAACAAGCGCAAACAACAGCTGTTGTCCCTCAGGCTATTGGCTTTAATGTTGTGGAGAGCTACACTTTAAAGGGGTCCTGTAACCACACCGGGGTGCTTTGGTTGAAGGCAGAAGGACAGCATTAAGCCACTTTGGGGTAGTATTTGCCCCATTCTCCTGACCCAGCCATGTGTTTCTTCAACCAAAGCAATAGGAGCTCTGCATAGGGAGGCAAGTGGATCTCAGTCAGAGCAACTCTAGACAGTCAAATTTGGTTCTAATTTAAAGTAAAGTATACTTTAACATAGTAAAAACAACACTTTCAAACTGCTCTGGCAAAACTATGTGTTATTCATAAAACACAACCCCAATTTTCAAACAAAAACATTCATATGGTAAAACATCAATGTGCTGATGTAGTATTTTCAGTACAGGACAGGGTGGACAGACTTTGCAGTTGAATCTGCATGTGCAACAGAGTGATGTGTTATGTTGTATTTATTGTCTTGTATTTAAATGCACAGTGCCCATAAAAAAAAAACTTCCCCATGAGGAATCAGTTTCATCTTATCTTAAATAACAAATAAACACAGAATTACATAAACTAAAATTGTTCCATAGTAGCATAGTGATTGTTTTATCAGCTCATTAGTTTAAATAGCTGCGGCATGGGAATAAAAAATAAACCCAGTGGCAACATCTAAAAGTAAAATCAGCATTTACTTTAATTAAATGGATAAAATATAACATCCCTAATTGTACAGTAATCAAAAGTGCTATTTCCTTTTTCATGTTTTAATGGCATTTTAAAACTCCGCTCATTCATTCATACTTCTAAAATAGAACTATATGAAATATACAAAAAAGTCACCTGTAATCCATTACTCTTGGCAAACTGAAATTATATGTTCTCTTGCCAAAAGATAAAATCTTAAAATCTAAATTGACATTGGCAATACAGCATTCACATTAAATTTTTTTGTTGATAACTTGCTTGCATAAAGGTTGAGTGGTCTACCATTTATTTTATTTGGACTCGCTAGAGCAGGGAAGTAATAGCTCAGGGTGTTTTTCTATTATCTAACAGAATCTCACACTGACATACCACAGTTTAATTTAACCGTGCAGCAAAACTGAAATAAACTTTAAAAATGTATTTATTTTTATTGCATGTAGTAAAGTCTTCCCGGAACATACATTAAAGCTGACATGCTCACTGCTTCCCCTTATATTCTCTTAGATTTCAAGACACCCATTCAGCCCTGTGGAAGGTAATACAATGCTAATGTGAAACAGTAGCCACGGCACAACCAGCCAGGAGAAGCTTCATCTGAAACTGGTGAAACCAGATGTAAATTAGTTTAAAAAGTATCAAGGAGTAGAAACTTAAACTGTGAAACAAGATGGTGAAAAGATAGAGACTAAGGAAAATGGATCGTACCAGAATCAGCCTGGACATATAGGTGTCTTTTAGTGATCTTGCTTATTTGAACAGGGTGCCATAAAAGAAAGGTAATTGGTTATACCCCAGTGTCCTCCTTCCCATGTACTAAGTTAATGCATTCATTCATTTTCACAAGGCACAAATCCAATGCAAGGTGTTGACAGGGTAGCCCAGTACCGCCAATGATACTCTTTGCATGTGGTACCACCACAAACATGGAGCACACACACCATGAGCAACTTAGAGTCACTAATTTACCAGAACTATATGCTTTTGGAGGGGACCCAACAGCCACACGGACAATATGTAAGATGCTGATGTGATATTTAGGGCCAAATTCAAACCCACACTCACAATACGAAGCTCCGATGCTGCATGTAGAACTACTTCCTCTTTGATAATAAAACCATGCATTCCAACACAAGATCCATTTCTGTCTTTTATGGTGAAAACAAAGAGTTTCTGTTGTGCTTATGAGACAATATTAAAAGATGGATTACAGACTGCTAATTTCCAATTATATCTATTAATAATTAAGGGTAAATATCTGGGGAATTGTGAGGTGTAGATTTTATGTCATGACAAGTAACAATTTGAAGTGAAGCATTTACACAAGAAAATTGCTTTAGGTTTTTCTTTTCTTTTACTTCTCTTTAACTCAATTGAATTCAAACCATGAGCAATTTAGGCAAGAAGATTAGCCCACTGAGCTAAAGAACAGTGTCTCTGGTTCTGAAAGTACTAAAACTCCTGTCTTGACCCTGGGGGTAACGTCACCATCCTTGTAGCTGATCCTCTACTGGTCTTTTCAGTATTTACATCGTCATTTTGTAATGATACAAGGGGAGAGATTCATGTTTAGAGCACATGCAACATTTTATTGACAGGGTCCGCAATCCAAAAATCGTAGTCAACAGCCAAAACAGACAAAAATCAAAATAACAGGGTACACGAAAAACTAAAAATCAAAGTCAAGGAAAAAGGACAAAGTCTAAATCCAAAAGACATATACAAGCCCAAAACAAAATAATAATAAAAATAACTTAGTTAATAAATAAAGTCCCAAAAACCCAAGACATCTATAACCAGAAATACATCCATTCATCTATCCTCTATACCCCTTGTCCAATTCAGGGTTGCCAGAAGCCTGGAGCCCATCCCAGGTGGCGCAGAGTGGGGGACACCGAGAGCAGGGCACCAGAAATACACCAATGCTTAAAATTGAGTAAGAATGTCAATACCGCACAAAGGGTAGATACAAAATGATGCTTGATATAAGAAAGTGGTACAGGGAGATCGGGTGAAACAGTCAAAGCTAATATTCTGGTGAATGTGATCTAGTCCAGGTGTGGCCAGTTTGTTGATTTGGTTCGGCTGAAGGCCAGACTTGTCAAATGAGGCTGTGAGATCTGGTGCGTATGACACATTTACAACAAGTTGTTTCCATGAAACATCTTTATTTCATGCTCTTTGAATTACATACAATGTACTGTTCAGAATAGTGAGCAGTGGGATCAGCACAAATTATAACATAAAAAATGTACAACAGTGCCATAACTGAAAAACATCTTGTCCAACTATATGTATTGTAGTGACCGCTAAGAGACGTAGCAAATCACCTCCCTAGGTTGAAACAAGAGTTCCCTAAGCAGTGCACTCAGGTCATTATCTCAGCAGGCTATTTGCCCACTGGTGATGACAACACTGGTTGAAAAACGATTTATTTTTTTTCTCCTAAAGCACCAAAATCCACACTGTATTCAGCAAGGAGCAGGCAGAGGGATTGTGCTCAATCCTAGGTGTTATAAGAAGTAGCTGTCATTTATGAAGATGGTGATATCATCTGGGGGAGCAAGACAAGAGTTTGATTACATGGCTTTTTAACTCACTGAGTTAATTTTGTTCTGGCTGGTGTGCCACGCTGGTAGCCACGCAATAGGTATGAAACCAACTATTTTCCTTAGGCTCTTGCTATATATGCGCACACATGTAATTTGTGTTACAGGATGGCACCGTTCACACCATATCTTGTGAAAGGTGAGAATTCCTCAAAAAATGTTTTCACATTTTCCTAGGATGTATTTATGGTTATTTATGGCGATGCACACATTCAAATGACTTCAGTAAAAGTATGCAAGCAACAAAGAGATGTGCATTTTAATGCTAGAAAGTAAAAGGTGAAAGTTTATAAGTGATCAATAACTGACATGACAGATGTTTCGTTTGCAATCCTCATGAGAGTTTTTCAGCCATAATTGTCCATTTTCTTAAGATATAGTGACAATTGTACTTGCTTGTTTGACTAATAAAGTTTGTGGACGTAAGTATAACACTTTTGGAGGAGGTGATGAATGTCTGCCCCCACTGTTTTGTTTTTTTTTTTACTAAAAAATATATATTTATTTGTATTCATTTTCCTATATAGTTTGGCAATTTGTGGTAAATACTAAATACGATGAGGGGAAAAAAGGACTAAATCTCAATTTTTGAAGTGCGGATGACACGCCTCCCCCTACGCACTCTTTAAAGGATCGTATGCACGTGGTTGTTTTCAATGCATCGCAGATCCTGTCCCATTGTTTGCTGCCGGCAAAGACTTATCAGCGTGTTGTTGTTGCAGTTAGACACTTCATTTCAGCAAGTATTGACTACGTATTCAGGTTTCTATTGACCCACATTTTGGTACACAGTGCATCCATAAATTAGAGGTACTCAAAAGTGTCACAATAATAAAGGGGTTAGCATAGTGGCCACTTTAGATTCTGGCATCTGCACCTATAAATATACTCCTCCAGGCACGATCAAAGAGGGACGCAACTCCGGCGCGAATCCCGCCCAGACATTTAGCCTAAATAAACGAATAGGAGGAGCCTGCCCCTTCAGTTGAGCAGGAGACCTATGGTAACCACTCTACTCCGAAGGCTTATGTTACGGACTTCAGTCAGGACAGAAATAATCTCAAAGACATTGAACCGCTCGTACGGCACGCTGCAGAATTGATCGGAACGCTTTATTAAATCACAGATATGTATTTTGCGGATTAATAAACACAGAGTTCACAAACCGATTAGACCAGATCAACAGAATGATTCATTTAATTGCAATACAACAATTCATTTGAATGTGTTAGGCTACTTTAGTCTGGAAGTGGAGACTGCAACAACTTGTTGAAGTTATTCCTGCGTTAAATCAGAAACCCCACAGTATATTCGCGGTTCCTTTTCATTTTACTACTAATGAAGTTTTGGATTTCGCAGTGGATAAAACAATAATTTCAATCAGAGGGAAAATGGAAAAAGATCAGAAGTCTCAAGATGTTGCCGAGTTGAATGTGGGGAAAATTCGTAAGGAGCATCCTTGCAAAAAGCCGTTCCAGAAGAGCTTCAAAGACCTGCCATGGACAGCCGCATGCTGCGCGCTGTCCTTGTTGTCCTTGGGGGTTTGCATTTTGGTGTATCTAAAGACCTCGGAACTGCAGTCTAGGGTTTTAAATCTGGAAAAGGAGAGGGACACACGTGCATCCGCGTGGCTCTCGCTCAACCAGGTGGAGTCCATCATCACAGGTAGACTTGATCAGGTTTTAGAAGAGGTAAGCGGTTTCTTTCTTTTTCTCGCTGTAAGTCGCGTGTTGTTTTGCGGGATATGCATTAATGATGCAGTACTTTTTATTTATGGTTATTATTATGGTCCGGAGCCTGTTCTATTTGTTTATTACGATTTTGTGATAAGAGGTATATCAGATCAAATCTTATTTACATGCTTTGTGTCTACTGCGCACGATTGGAGGACTGAAATCCAGGATCTAGACACAGACTAAGCTCATAAGACCACCTGCACAAACTTGGATATAGTGTCACACTTTTTCAGCGTATGTTTACCTTTGATGCCACGATGATGATTATTATAAGCGTTGTATTCAGTACATTTGAAGTTATTATATTTAAAATTACAAACTGGTTCATAAACTACATTGCGTCAATCTTACTCATATTTTAAAATAAAATTTCCAAAAATTGCGAAGCACGTTAATTTCTTATTGAATTTTAGAACGCTTTAATTACCAAACAAGTGTAATTTATTGCCATTTCGGTTGTTTGGACTGTATCGTAATTGGCGGAAGAACTGTTTACGTTGATTTCTTTTCAGATGAAAGGTAGAGTAAGATATGTTATCAAAGGCTTTTTCTTCGGAAAAACGTCCCTGCGACTGTAATTGTTCTTAATAGGTTCGTCGTTACAGGGTGTCTTTAAAGCAGCACGGGTAAAGATAAGCGGCACGAAACGGTAGCAGCGTAAAGGGTATGACCTAGGGTTCACATCTGTTGTTTTAAAACCTTTTTTCAATGTGCCCCGTGTTAATTGACCACTTCCAGTCCCGCACAATGTTTTCTTTCTCTGTGATATGCGTTGGGGCTGCTGAACTCCCTCTCTTGTATTAATTCACATTTGGCCATTCCACACACACTAGAGATTTCACTGAATTTGTACTTCAAATTAACTGAGTACCCCTAAGGCCATCCACGTCTTTAAAACGTAATCAGCGTGTTTGCTTTTAGCGGTCAACTTTTAATATGTACATGGATTTCTCAGAAACTTTGCTGTTGAGAAAAAAGTCAAACATCAAGCACAATGTCATAATACCCACAGGATGGACTTGACCAGACAACTTGCTAATATAAAAGTGGCAAGGAAAAAAAATAAATAAAATTTATTGGTGTACATGTACTTGCTTCATTTACTATTGCACATTTACATCTCCGCATTTGGTATTGCATGTTCGCGTGAGTGCTTGTGTGTGTGTGTGTGTGTGTGTGTGTGTGTGTGTGTGTGTGTGACCGCAGCCAAATGAGTATCTTTGCTTGACCGAGATGTTATTGGGGCATTGTGATTTATCTTACTGCTTGTAAGTGTTTAGCCCATTATTAATGGGATGCAATAACAGATGTTGCTGCTCACTGAAGTCTTTCTTCATTGTTTTACAGCACGCTATTGAATCTCCAATTTTTAACCATGTGACTTCTATAAATGTATTTTTAATAATACTTTTGGAGAAGGTTCAGCAAATTAGAATTCATATGAAAGAAAAGTCATAGTGGTTCATTTGTTCTCGTTTTTTTTTTTTAAAGATAACCTTGTGAAGTGTAATTGACATTAACTGGAGAGTAATGTGTATATTGAGTAACAGGGAACTGAGTGACCACACACAGCTGTGTCACAAACTTGGAAGGGGAATGTGAGCTGAGAATTCTATGCAGTCTCTGTTAAAAAGCCCGTTGGAGACAAGGCATACATACTGACTCTCTTGCCAGTCTGCAAAAGTGAAATGCTCTTATACAATGAAATGCTACGAATGCGATGCTTTTCACTTTACTAATCTGGTTCACGTTCAGAAGATATGTTTGAAAGTAGAATATACAGTACCACAGTATTTAATATTGAAACAGACATGGTAAACATTTTGTTCTTTTGTGTCTGCAAAAATGAGAATAGTATTCCAGGCATTGAAATATAACCTTTTTGACATAAAATGTCAAGTAACAAATTTATTGGTGGAGGACAGGGGACTCTGTGGATATTAACTTCACTGCTAAAATATGGGGGCTCCTGTGAACACGTCATTATCTCACCTCAACAGACGCCTGCTTAACGTCGCCCGTTAACTGTGGAACGTTCCCTGTGGGCTAAAACAATGCAGTGTACGCCACTTTTTCGTGTTTGGTTTTGTACTGGTTTCAGCCGAACTTTCAGGGTGAGGAAAAAGGGAGAAATCCAGACATAGCCTCGTGTTCCCTACTTGTCCTCTGCTGTCGGTACATAAATTGCTCGCAGCACTGAGCAGTCTGGGGCGACCAGGATGCAGCAGGCCCAGGTCCTAGACCTGTCAACACCTGAGATCCACTGTCCAGAATATGATGCAGCCAGTGGATGACTTGAACTTTCATCACACAAAGGCTGTGAAAATGTATTTAGGGCTGAGGCCACATCTGCCATGATACTGGTGTATCTGGCGCATTTCAGATTATGTAGTTAGGGGTTTAATTCTTCTAAATTATTTACTGAAAATTGTGGTGAGTCAAGCCTCCACAATCCTTTTTATTAGTGTATTTGGGGGAAAACAGATTTGGCCAAGGGATAATTTTAATTTTTGGGCGAGCTTTTATTTACCATCATCTAATTCTGCAGTGAGCCATGTTCTGGACCCGAGGAGCGTGGCTGATCGCCTGATTAGCAGGCATGACGGCAAGAGTTCAAAAACAAGCCATTAGTTCCTTACAGGAAACCACTCATTCAACAAGAAAACCAGTTGTAGTGAATTTGTGTACTTGCCACAAAGTCTGTTTGCATTGGATTAAATGTAATATGGAATGAATCATAAAGTCTACTCAACAGTCAAGGAACTATCTGAACTGGCACATTTGCCAAAGAGCCTGAAATGATGAAGGTTGTCAGCAATTTATTTGTCTTAAAAATGCTATGGTGTCTCCAACTGGTACATCATAATGTTAAACACAACACACACTTCTAACAACTGACAGGAAATGAAAAAGTTGGTGTATATAATATGACATTACGTTACTGTATTTTGAAAAGAAACAAATTTTAGGACAATGTCGTGAGAAAAAAATTAGTTTTAGTACTGAAAGTTATAGGATAATTTCCCACATAAACCTTCGTTCTTATGATCCGCTCGACCGTTTTTTTTTTTTTTTTTTTTTTTGGCTGGTAAAAATATCCGTTTTATGACGCGGTTGTAAATTTTATATTTATATTTAAAAAAAAAATTTTTGCCACTTGTTGTTTAAAAAAAAATTTTTTTTAGTTTTTTAATTTTTTGGATAATTCCCAAAATAACATTTTGTTTTTTTTCTCCGCCCTTCTTTTTTTTTTTTTTTTTTTTTTTGCCTCGTGAAAAGCTAGCCGTTAAGTCGCTGAGGTAAATTTTGTAAGTTACGTTTACATCTCCTTATAACATTTTAGTTAGCTTTATTTTAAAGCAAGTGATAATACGATAGGAACTAATAAAATGATATTTGTATATTATTTAAGATATAAGAAATGTACGGTGCTGATATAGTGATTTATTAATTAAGGGCTTGGCATCGAAGTTGTGTAGTCCTGTTTTTAGTTCGCTGACTTTAAAAATCGTAGCCATTCCACTAATTGCTTTCAATTACAATTATTTTTTAGGGTTAAGGTTTTTGTTTTTGCACAGTTCGTGGATTGGTCTGATCTGTGTGCACTTAGCGGAATAGTGATTTTTATTTATTTTATTTTATTTATTTATTTTTTTTTTACTGTTATTTTGTTGAGATTGTGACTTTTTGTTCATTTATTTATACGCTTACTTTTTTCACTTGAGTTAGTCACATTTAATTTGGACTTGTTTAAAAATGTTCACCTAAAACGTAATTAAAAAAAAAAATTCAGGAAACAAGTAATAGCTGAAATTGCAAAAGGTTTTTTCACTCTGTCTGTGCGGCTTCCTAATTCAATATAGCTATTAGCAAGGCAACTGGTCATGTATGGCTGTGTCTTGCACCCCATACACTTAAGTAACTATTGCAATTCAAGGCATGTGATAACAGTTGAACTAGAGATGGCTGACCCTCATACCTTCTAACTTCTACCTGCAGAATATTCTGCCATGACCTAGCCCTCTCCAGTAATTGAGAAGTGCTCCAGAGGAGCGGGGTCAGGCTTGTCATTGCTCAACAGAGGGACCTCCAACCGCAAAGACCAGGGTTTAGTTATAATCTGATCTTGGGATTGTGGAATGTTTTGTCATACTTTTAAAATAGAATGTTAAAACCAGACCAAAACCTTGAGCGTCAGGTTACCATTAAAGAGGGAAGGCAGAGAGGCGGGGAATGTCCAGCACCTCGCTCCAAACTCCTCATAGACAACCCCCACCTCCCATGGAGGAGGGTACTCTCCAGCTACCAAGGTGATGATGTCCACTTTGTTGACATCATCACTGAAATCTTTGATTGCTCCTCATCAGTTCTCACAGCAGCTACCTTTATTACTAAGTGACATTCATGGACACTGTTCATTTTTAGACTTTAAATTGGACTGCTTCATTTATCCTTTCTTTTCAGTTTGTTTGCTTTTTTGCTTGCATCTAGAGTACTCGTGTGGCCTTGGGAAGAAACTGTTAACACTAGCTCTCTTGTACTGTGGGCATGGAATATTAAAGTGAACATTTGCACATTTATAAACAACACAGCGATTTTAATTGCCTTAATAGTCTTTTAATTATGTGGTCAGTTCTGGTATAGGTTTTATGTGACAGTCTCATGGTCTTATCAGTGTTTTGTTGTTGTTTGTGTTCAAATTCAACCTCACCAAAGATATTGGCTGAGCTCTGAAATGGACAAAGAGCATGCATGGGAATGTTCTACATCTCTTCTATTAAAAGTCTCTTCCTGGGCTGAAAGGAGTAAACCATAGGTTTTGTACATCCTGCTGGACTGTTGTGTGTGTGTGTGTGTGTGTGTGTGTGTGTGTGTGTGTGTGTGTGTGTGTGTGTATAACTGTTTTTAGATTAATGGGTGGAGATGTCCTTTATATTAACAAGTTGGATCAACAACCAAAATAAAGGGTGTGGGGGGGAACTGGTATAGAAACAGGAAAGTGGGATTCTGATTTTAGCTCAGTCCTATACACTACATCACACAGTGGTTTTGTCAAATGAGACAGAAAAGTACGTCCACTTGGGTTTAACTGTTTGTTGGCAGGTTCAGCTAAGCATTCTGTCGTTATTGTTTAGCCTGCTTTCCTCCTGAGTGTCTTACTAAATGTCTACCTCAGAAAGAGCCTCGGCAGAGCAGATGAACTTATTTTGTTCAACCATTTGAGTCTTTATTTAGTCCTTCCCTGAGAGTTCATTGTGTCTTCCGGCCATTGGTGGATATGTATGTTAATAACTTTTTAAATAAAGCCTGTATTTGTTATATTTATAAAGAATGTTTTAAGAGTTTTATTGTGGTAAGTCAGATCACATAAATGATTTTTCAATAAAAGATGAAGATGAATTTTAAAAGTAGGAATACTAGATAAAATCCTCACTGTACCTCAACAAATGAGGTATGGTCAATAGCTGTAGGATATTGATGAAATTACAAATGTTTTGGATGTTGCAGGGCATGAAGTGTTTTTGTCTGAACACACACCTCCTATTTTCCCTTGCAGAAACTGGCTGCACGGCTACCCAAGGTCCGAGAAGGGAGGGATGTCTCTAAGAACTGCATCTGTCCACCAGGTAGGCCCATGCCTCCTTCATGTCTGCTGTGGCACTGCTATTACTGTACGTTTCCAGGCTGCTTTATTCTTGCTGTCAGTTGGGACAACTGTGGCTGTGTCTCATGAAGCCCCAGAAGGGCAGTAGAGGCAGGAGAATAGGTGCCTTTATAAATGAACATGCTTTAGATAAAATTGTTGGCTCATCAGCCAAGTAACATATACGTGGAATACAAATGTCAATCCAGCCATAGTTTTCCCACTGTACACTTATGCTGAGGTGTGTAATGATTCTTGTTAAGTCTGCAGTTGGAGGTGTGATGCAGTGGTAGCAAACCTTTGTGTGCATGCAGCAGAGAAATGATACAGATGGCAGAAGATGGCTGATTTTGGAGGATATCACTCATAGTAATCACTGAAAATGATCTGTTTTATTTATTTATTACAAAAGAAAAACATGGAAAAAGGGTGGCAATATTTTGTTAAGGTAGAAACTGTATATACACATTACTCTCAAACTGGAGCAGAACTTCTTCAAGTTCTGGTAACAATAAATGTCATTTGATGTCACATTGTTTTTCTCCCTGATGTGTGGAGGAAGATTGCCCTCATTGTGACAGGTGTGGGTGTATTTAAGGCCCTCCAATACTGTGGGCTGGGATATGACTGCTGTGAAGAAAGTGGGCCATGGCGCCGTGACGGGTGGAATTCTTAGGCTCAGACACTATTGGCTGGTGCTCTGACCGCCAGATAGCTGGCATCCCATTGTGCCTACTTCACTGCGGCTTCATCAAGACGTTTTTTGTTGGTTGACTGGTTCACATTAGGTCAGAACAGTTGTCACACTCCACCATAGCTCAGTCTGCTACTTGTGAATTTATACCATGGCCCTTGACGAAGACCTGTTGCCATGACTCATGTTCTGTCTAAACTTCTACTTTAAAGGACACAGATTAGCCTGCAGCTATGGCAACCACCTGTTTTCTTGCTCTGCCTCCAGGTGCTTGTGATTAAGTAAATAGGCAATGTAAGGAGGGGTTTCCTCACGGTGTCTGAGTGTGCTCTGAGTCCTGATAGAACAGACCTGTGGGAACCAGAGTAACAGGAGCTGCCACACCTCCATGCTAACTGAAAAAGCTGTGGACAGCTGGGTGTTAACTGGCTGCTATGTCTGCACTGACTAATTAAGGTGGACTCAGCAGTCACTTTGAGGATTTCTGTTTGTTAGTAGGTGTGAGACTTAATAACAGTTACATCCCAGACTGGCAGATGCACTTTTTTTTTTTTTTATAGTACTGACTGTTTCTGTTCACATCACAGACTATTAATCAGGATTGCTGAATATCAGCTCTTTTGTCTGTCATGTCCCCCCCCCCATGCTCCCACAGGCTGCCTACTCCTTGTCCCATTTTGTGTTAGTGTACTTGCAAGTAAACTGTTTTCCGTATTCATGTATGATCATGTTGTTTAAATGTCAGCAGCTCTTCATCTGTCCCATTTCTTCGCTTCTTTAAGCAGCTCTGCCACCTGTCTATAAATGGCACTGAACAATGGCGTGCGGCATGTTATGGCCATATACCACTAGTGTCCTTTGGCCAGCAGCCATCACAGAGGTGGGGCTGTGGCTGGTGATGTAGGGCTCTGCCAGTCCACCTGTCTCTTGCCAGTCATATCAGTACATAGATGAATGGCTGCCATGCCTTTGTTTATTTTCAGTGTCAGTCAGGACATAGCTGATCCTCACAGCACTCATGGTCTCAGAGTCCTTGTAGTTTCAGAGCCCTGACACCCTCTACCTATCCACTACTGTGGGCCTGTGTGTTGGATGGGAAAACACAGTGTGGGGATAGTGGATCTGCTGTTTGTTGACCTGACAGGGCATGCAATTCAAATGTTGTGTACTGGTGGACACAGTGACCGGCTTTCAAGGTGGTCTGCATGCCTTCAGCCCCTGTAAATACCATTTCTTATGCACTCCCTCACATGCAGCCAGCACAGATTTATTCCGGATCACAGAAGTTCCTTTTTCCATTAATCACTGCATGCTTTTTATTTGTTTCCTTCAGGTAAAAGATGGTAAAAGTATTATGAGTAATTTTATTTGGATGTGTTGTTTTATTTCCTTGTATTCTGGCAGCTGAGTATTTCACAAGATTAGCCAAGTGTATAAGTGCCTGCAAGTGTTTGTACGGATGTGTAAACACGATAGGATAAAGAGGAATGGATGAGTCATTCTCTCATTACCTAATGTCAGCTGTTTGCTGAACACATTTGGAAGTCTTACAATTTATTAAGTCTTCCCTGCATGTGACAGAACAAAATACCACATTATACGATGTCTTTCGTGAGGAGTTCAGAGGCAATCAGCTACAATAACATCTCTCTGTCGTAATCCAGTTCATTTTCAAATTTACAATCCATAATCAAAGAATGAAGACAGCTGTGCAAAGGAGCAGTGCATCTTTTGGTAGAAATGTAGACAATTACATTATTCTACTTGAATCAATCTGCCATTGTAACGACAGATGAAAATTGGTAAAAGTGACAAACATAACATGATTATGATCCATTTTATATTTTGGTGCAGTGCAGTTTTGAAATACTGGGTTTGAGAGCTCCAGACAGTGTATATAATTGTAATATCTTTGAATGGTTATTGGAATAGTTTTTGTTGTTTAACAATGTAATTGAGAACAGTGATAGCAGATGTCCGGGATAATTTTTCAAGAGAAATCAATATGCATTTTAAGGTCTAGTAGGATTTACATACAGCGAGAGCAGGTACAGACCATTATAAATTTAGACGGCTGATGCTGCAGCTTGCAGTATTGGAGGTTCATGTACATAAATTACTACATATCCTACATCTGAAATATTGCTCTGTTTGCTGCAACAGGTTTTCTATGTCTTATTCAGGATAAAAAGGGTTAAGTAACTGTGTAAACTGACACCCACGGTGTGCAGCATCTTGAAGAGAGAAGGTATTGTACAGTGAAATAAATCCTACTTACAGTCATACATTTAAATAGTATAATGTTGATATCAATGGATGTGGTTCATTTAGTACATGAAAATACAGCCGAATAATAGGAAAGAACTCTCTGTGATAGATGTTAATCTGTGCATTGCTATAATCTGGAAAAAAGAAAAATGAGGGACAGTGTAATGTCCTTAATATATATATATATATAAAGTGTACTTTAGAATATTGAGATTATTGTCATTTACAGTACTTATAGCTGTTACTGTTGTTTACATAGGCTATTATGTGTAACAGGAGGGAATGAGAACGTAATCACAGGACGGAGATCCGTGTTCTGTACTGGTGAATAGTCCTATGAAAGAAATTTGCTGTGCAACAGGAGTTTTGGAAGTTGCTCTCAGGATTACGCAACGTAGTTTTTATGGCTTCCACTGACCGTGTTGTATACAAATTATATATACTTTATATTTTGAATAATTTAGCAAATCGATGATTTTGCAATATCAAATTAAAAACATTCCGTGAGGCTGCAACAAAACGCCAGTTGAAAATGAAACTGCTGGTAGAAGTAAATGTTGAAGAGTTTGGTGTACATATTCAACTGCCTAAATTATTGCCAAACTGAAATAGTCGTAAGAAAAGAAATATTTTCAAAGTGCAGCAGATGTCTACTGGCTGGGTTATTTGATGAACAAGTAGAGGCAAAAGCAAAGACAGGATGCAGTATTTTCCCTTAGAAAATATTTCAGGCACATTGGCTAGAGGATGATAGAGGTTTTACACGTACAGATTAAAAATTTTGGTTATTTCTCATGCAATCCAAGATTTTGTAATTTCCATGTAAAGGTCAAGTAAAACAAGGAGCATATTAATAAAATGTATTTATTGCACACAAAGAACTGTCAGTGCTACCAATTACTTTGCAATCTAATAAGTTATATTGATGTTTAAGAAAAATTAAAATATATACTGTAAAGAAAAAATATAAAATCTACATAATATAAAATAAAGTATAATAAACTCAAGCTGGTGCAAACTGCAATTTGAACTGCTCAGGAATTTGAAACAAACTGCTCATTTTCTCATCATGAACACAGTGTGAACTGTGTTTTTCTTGGTGTTGAAAAAAATTTCACCATGGCATCACTGTATGAAAATTGTCCCACGGGAGGCCCATTTATTGATATTCTCATACAGGCTTCCAAGTGCTCCCCCTTGCAGCCTGTTCTGGAGATTTTCATCTACCAAAAGTGAAGATTTCTCTTTGATTAGTAAAAAAAAAAGAAATGTAAGAATAGATTTATATTACTAAAAGCAATCACGAGTTGTGTGAGTTATCCAGTTGATGGTGGAGAAATCGCATTCACAGTTCACAGTGCCCAGAGGAATGATGACCCATAGCGTCACTGATGCTTATGCTAACACTGGAGCTCTCCTGCTCATCACTCTTCCTTTTTCTACCTGTTCTTTCTTCATCTTCATTTGTCTCTGGTGTTTTGGAGAAACATGTTTATTTTTGGCCTGGTTTCTGCTTCTGCTTTAGGTGGTGTCATGTTCACCTTAGCATTAATAGCAGCCAAATAACTGAAGTTTTTCTGATGTTAGTCGCATTGTGGGAAATCTTGTATTTACTCAAAGTTCATTGCAACACATAATCACTAAATAATCATCACATAGTGAATATGTTAAACTATTATAACGAAACTTATTACTGACACATCGGAATGTTGATGTAACGTATTGAAAGTGCAGACGAGGCAAATAGTAACATTGCAGTTCAATAAGAAAATGTTAAATATCACACACTTACTGTAACTTGGTGAAGCCTGGATGAAGAATCACTGAAGATAAATTTGTTTCTGTTTTAATAGTATTACATTAAAAAATAAATGTTGTGAAGGCATGGGTGGGGGTCTTGTTGGCATGGTGGCCTGCCATGTATTATAGAGGAAACGATGGGATGACTATATGACACAAACAGTTATACATCACCAGACTGTATTCCATATGATGTTAAGAAAACATTGCATTTCAAAGCCATTTTATCTTTGAGTAATTGTTTATTGCAAAACCCGATCTGTCATTTTTTTGGTGGGGGGGGGGGGGTTATTAAGTCATTGCCATTGTACTTTGAAAATTTCCTGTAATAGCCATATGGCTTTGACTTTACCATATGTCATTTTATAATGAAACAGGGTGGGATGCTTGAATAGAGG
>JABJVR010047659.1:0-26960 GCA_025773905.1 Chitala chitala
GTGTGTGTGTGTGTGTGTGTGTGTGTGTGTGTGTGTGTGTGTGTGTGTGTGTGTGTGTGTGTGTGTGCGCGTGCGCACCCGCGCCCTGCAGTGGGTTGGCGCCCCGCCCTGTGTGTCCCCTGCCCTGTGTGTCCTGAGATGGGCTCCAGGCTTCCTGCGACCCTTAACAGGATGAAGCGGTATAGAAGATGACTGACTGACTGACATGTACTATTGATTTGTTGGTACATTAGCACAGAAGTTAAAAGCATTTGTTTGAACACTTACTACAGTTTAAAATGTTAAAAATATACAGTATACCTGTGCTGTATATACCCACTGAAATAGTGAATTTTTTTCCACAAGTTTTTCAGATGTCCTGAAGTCGTTTTGTCATAAAATTGCAGGCATTTGACTGAATTATGGACTTTATTGAGATCCCCACTGTAATTGTTAATGTGACCCATGAAGGTAAAGGTTGCACATCCTTGATGTACCATAAAGTATAGTTTAACACGTGACAGTATTTAGGATTTGGTCTGGCTTATTGGGGTCTGTGTTGTACGGTTAACTCTTCTCTCACAGGCGCAGTGCAGGATTGCTTGATTGTGTTTTGTCTTGCTGTCCTACAGGTGCGTGTGAATGTAGTGCAGAATAACTTGGCCCTGTTGATTTACCTCATGCGAATGGTGAAGGCCCTGATGGACAACCCCACACTCTACCTGGAGAAATATGTGAGTCACGTCCCTCTCCTTTAGACCACATGGTCTGTAAGAGGGATTCCCATGACTGCAGGTCGTTGGGTGCCCAGGGCTCCAGACAAAAAAATAAGTTAGGGATCCAGCGGCTCCTAGGTCAGAAAAAGCTAGGTGCCAGTGCCCATAGAAACTGTGAGTCTTTAAAGCACGAGATGATTAATCACAAACAGGACATTTAGTTACAGGTAATCTGTCAGTCAGTTTGAAATTATTATAATCCAAGTGGGTCTAAGAAAGGTAATCTTTCAAAAACATAGCTGTAGTACAGTATAACATAATATGGGGGAACTCTGTTGTACATCTTACATGAAAATGAAATGGGACACAAGCTCTGAATCTGGCTTTCAGGGGTACTCAGCATGTACTTTGTGTTGCAGTAACATTTGTCAGGTTCCAGACTGATGAGAATTTTATAAAGCGTGCACAAAATATGCAACTAAATACTCAATATATTTAACAAGATGAATGAGTTCAGAGTTTTTGTCCTTTATGGTGTAGTGGTATTTAGGGGTATTCAGGGTGATAGTGTGAACTGGGTAAATGTGCAGGAACCATGCATTTGTGGGCCTCCCTTATGCCACTCCATCTGTGTGTCGCAGCTCCATGAGCTGGTCCCAGCAGTGGTGACGTGCATCGTGAGCAAACAGCTGTGTCTGCGCCCAGATATGGATAACCACTGGGCCCTGCGTGACTTCGCTGCCCGTCTGATGGCACAGTGCTGCAAGACTTTCAGCACCACCAACAACAACATTCAGTCCCGCATCACCAAGACTTTCACCAGGGTACCCGTTTTTGTGTGTGTGTGTGTGCATTTGTGGGTGTGTGTGCGTGTATGTGTGCGCGCACACGTGTCTAATTCTGTGAATGCATGTGTGCCCGCACGTCTGTGCGTGTTGCTTGTGTGTATGCCATGGTGTTTAACACTTAATATAGTATAAAGCTATACACAACTAGAAGTGGCATTAATTGTTATGCTGTCTGATAACTAATATACAATGTCATGTATAATTAGTAAGATTGCTGTTTTTGTGTGTAGGATATACAAAATCTTACAATCCACGCTCCCTTTGTTTCCATTATAAACTCTAGACAACAAGACTGTAGTTTTTAATCGTTCTCATCCATTAGCAGTAAAAATTTTAAACCGTTTTTTAAAAATATAGTACTAGGTGTGCTTTGCATGTTAACTCTCTAAGTTTCTTTTTATCTGTTGTATTTCTTATATTTCATTTTTCTGAAATTATTTCTGACAGTATTTGCTGTAAGAAATTCGAGAAAAATTTATTTATATGTTTTTTATATGCAGAGCTTTAGCAATTTATCTGTTCAGAAAAAAATTCTGTGCTTGGTTTGTGTGAGGGTATTTATTAGTGCTTTCTGTGAAATGTATTGTAGAATTGGGTCTGCCTCACTGAACAATTCCTTTATTCTTTAGTTTCCTTGTGGGCTTTGCTAAGTTCACACAAAGTATCCTACCACAAGAGTGGCAGCCTGTATTCTGACATAATGCAAGATATGTGAAACAGGTTCAGCCTTCAGTGAGAACATTGTGTAATTTTAGTCTGTGTGAGACACAAAGCAAAAAGTCCTTGTTGACCTTTAGTAACAATTTCCAATCCTCCACCTCGACCCACCCATGAAATGCAGCAGTGAAATTCTTTTTCTAGCTAGAAAGTTGTCAGCAAGTTGGTAACAAGTATGTCAAATTAAAACTTTTTCATGTCCTTCAAGTATATGTTGTATTCACGTACTGGTAAATGCGGTGCCATCAGACATGTTGTTTGTTTGTTTACAGCTTGTGGTGTAATGGCTGCACGTCAGCGCTGTCATCTTAGTTCCTCATTCATTGTTGCATGTTATGTCTCTGTTTCAGCTTATGTCAGGTATGCTTGGCCTAACTGCTTGCTTTATGTCTGTCTCTCTCTCCATCAGAGTTTGCTGGATGATAAAACTCAGTGGACAACGCGCTATGGCTGCATTGCTGGACTCTCAGAGCTGGGGGCTGATGTGAGTACTTCACAGTGAAAACCATTTGGATCTGTCCTTCATAGTTCTGTGTTGCAGCCATCTGTATTTGCCAGTAACTTTAAAATAAAATTATTTAGGGTTCAAATGGGCATACTACACAGAATCTTGGTAAATGGACAATTGTTTACTATCCTACCAAAAATACCATGTGAGCACATCATATTGTACATGACTGGACTATGGAAGCATTGTGGTTTACTGACAGCATGGTCATGTATGTGGACTGTGAGATTTGTTGTTGTCTATGTGATTTGTATCTGGCCCCAGATCTGTGTGGTTTCAGCTTGCCAATTCTCCACACGTCTCAAATTTCCTCATTACTCATATTATAGACATATGATTCTGGTGAAACATTGCCCCTGAGTTGTTATTAGAATATAAATACACAGTTGTGTGTGTGTGCGTGCGTGCGTGCGTGCAAGTTTGAGGCACAAAATTATGGACTTTTAATTCGTCAGCAGTATACCCTGCCTTGTACAGAATTATTCCAATGTTTTATAAAGAACTATGATAAATTAAATAGTCATGGTTGGAAACAGCTGAAGATAGCACAGTGCACCAATATTTACTATGCAGAACACCTTACTGTAGAGTTAACTAATGAGTTTTGGCTTTGGTAAAGAGCAGTGTTCATTAATCCTTGGAAAACATTTTTTAAATCAATATCTTTTCTGAGCATTAAATTAATACTAAAGAAGTTGGTCTTAATTCATAACAGCTGTTCCACATCCCATGTTCTGGGGTAAAGCAGCATTTATTAAACACAGAATTATGAGAATCAACTTGAGTGGCCTTTCTTTTTCAAAACAGCTGACAGTTGACTAGTTACAAAACAGCTGTCAGAGGATGTGTAATTACAGAAGGAATTGTATTTAGGTGAATCTCATAGGAGTGTTTATTTTTGGCCTGTTGAACCTAGTGGTATGGGTTGAGCAAGTGGCCTGTGTTTGGTGTGCACTGAAAGGAAAGGCGTTCCAAGTGAACCTCTGAGCCTTTGTCTCTGCATTCTTGTCTGTATTGCTTGGATGAGTTTCACATTTATATTTCACATTATAAAGTATATCAAAGATGAGTGTAACATAGGGTTAAAGTTAGTTTAATGCTGCGTAAGTACAATTGTTAAAATAGGAAATTGTGTGCTTGTAGCATGTTCACGTGGAAATCCTTCTGCTTAACTTTTGTGGTTGTTCTTTAGTGTCAAGTGATAATCATGTGATCTTTTGTGCTAACCAGCCTGATTAGCCAGTGTGACAGCCTGTGTGTGAACGCACTGCCTCCTTTGTCATTTCACAACAGGATTGTCTGCATTCTGGGATATTTTAAACATTTCTTTGAGCTTCATCTCTCTTTAATCTGTGTTTACTTGCATTAATGGTTACTGTTATACTCACCTAGGCTATCCATAATGCAGTTTCCCTTTATTCTCATTCCAGCGGTTCAGTCTCTTTTGGCTCAGGGCCACTATACAGTCATGCCCAGGAGGAGATATGTGATTGACATAAAAAAAAGCAGGCTTGCTGTAACTTTTTGCAGCAACATGTACCTACGCATTTCTTAATGTTTTAAGTGCATTTTTAAATTCTTAAGATTCACTGTGAAATGCTGTGTTTGGAAACTAGGCAAGACAAGAGCTGTTCTGTCACTCAGACTAGCTTCTGCTACTCAGACTAGTTTCAGCTTGAGTACTTTGTGTCAGATCAGCTTCTAGCTGCTCTGAATACCACTAAAGGAGAAACCCGTAAATGAGTTTATAAGACCATGCTTTACCCTTTTAAAAATGAATATACATTTAATTTTTTTTAGTTTGTCTTATATTTCTTGGCAGGTGGTTTGCATATATCTTTGACAGAGCAATAGAATATGAATAACATTAGCTCAGTTAAAAATATATTTTACTGTATAAGCATAGAAAACATGTCTAAGTTTTGGATATAGTCCACTACTTGGAATATTGAGGTGAACCTGTCTTACTCTGTTGTATCGTATTAAGCTGGTCATGCCAGACATAAGCACACCACAGGTCAGAGAATGGGTGGGAAGAAGGAACATATGTCTGTTTGGGAAGAAGGGATTTTCAGTAAGCATGGCCAGACTGATGTGTTTGGGTTCCCAATGCTCTGTATATTCCCTACAGCATACCAAGATCTGGATTCCATACAAAACAGTCAAGAGCTGCCTGTATGTATGTATGTATATCTGTCTGTCTGTCTGTCTGTCTGTCTGTCTGTCCTTTTATCCACTTCTCTACCTCACTGCTTTATCCTTCATGTAGGTGATCAAGACGCTTATCCTGTCCCGGCTACCCATAGAAGGCGCACGTATTAAGGCAGTGGTCGAGGGGCCAGTTGTCTCCAATATTGAGAAAATAGGGGCTGACCACGTTCAGAGTTTACTGCTGGTGAGCACTGTCTGAGGGAATGTGATTGTATGGGGCAGCGGGTAGTGTGGTCTTATGCTGGGTTCACATCTGCATAAATTGTGGGCTTACCAGGGTTATGCACGCCCCCCTACAGCAGTTATGATGCCAAAAGCAGGGTCCAGTGGGGCTGGACTCCACCCTCAACCACTTCACAACAATGTGATTGGCTAGGACGTTTCTGTTTTCGGAGTGCAATCGGTGTATTGAAGAAGTGAAGAAAATATGCAGAACTGTTGTGTTGTAATAGCACTTTTTCATTTGGAGTGTGCATTATATGAATAAATATTTATTTCATATGCAAACTGTCAGCTAAATGCAAATAATAATGCAAACCGCAACTCAAAGAGATTTTGTGCACAGTCCTGTTGAATGTTTAAATTAGTGATAGTGCTGTTCAGTGTCAGCTTTAACTTACTTGCTGGTGTTTTTATGTTGTTTTTACTTTATTAAAACTCTCATCCGAGTTACTATTTAACAAAACACTTCAACTGATACAATGAAGAGGCACAGACACTTTTAATTGAGAAAATTACCACAGACCCTTAAAAACAAAAAGTTGTTTGGTACAAATCTGCAAATTTGCCAGACATATGGCTAAACAACACAGATATGTTTCAATACATGCAAGTAACACTGCAAATTCCATTTTCACAATCTTATGCAGTCCTGTCACTTTTTTACTGGTTTGTTTATTTACATTTCCCAAATTAAGCCTCACCTTTTTTCTGAGCAGGACTTGCTAAGTGCAGATATGACTGAGGTAGGGCCTGCCTTTTTCAGCCTCTGCTTGGCCATGCAATTTGTTTAGATGTGAACGCGTCTGAAATGGTTGCAAATTGACATTTGTCTAGGTGTCTTGTTGTGCCTTTATTGTTACTAATTCAGTGTGGTCTTCCTGCTAACGTGCAGAAGCATTGCGCCAGTGTCATCGCTAAGATACGGTCACCGCCTGATAATGTGGAACAGTATCGTGCTGACTTTGGTTACCTGGGGCCCATGCTGCTGTCCCATGTGGTGAAAGCCCGTGCCCAGGCCTCTCTACAGACCCAGCAGGTCAACAGAACCACCCTGACAGTCACACAGGTGATTGGTGTACATGGACCTAACTGTTGGTGTTTAAGTAACATTTACCCTTTGCTGGAGTTGCCTTTGTGGTTGTTTCTGTCTGCATAGTAATGTCATTAACAGATGACTTTTATATAGGGGAATGTCAGTCATTCAGATAACAAAGTAGGGTTGAACCAGAGCATTTATAATGATCAGGTTAGACCTAGCGATTTTGTTGGTGTCAGTAATTTCTGATACAGTTCACCAAAATAATTGCATAAGTGAGGTGACCAGACGAGTGGGCAAGGTTTACATTTTGATTTTCACTGAGCAGTATCATATCAGTCTATTGTATTGTTGTGTTATATCCTTTACCATAGTACATGAGGAGTCCACAGAAAAAATGAAAATAGTCAGGAAACTAATCGTGGTCTTAGGATTTGAAGACTAATCACTTTTTGTATACAGTATATAGAATAATGCTTTGGCATGAATATTATCAAACTCTGTATGACATCTGTGGTTGAAATTGAGATGCCTGATTATAAATTAAGACATAGCAGTATTTTAAATTTGTATGCCCCCCTCTTGGACTATTCCAGTTTTTCTTGAGGACTACTCATATACTTTTCCACATTGCATACATTTACTCAGTGGTGTGAAAGCCCCTAAAGGCAGCATTTAACACAAAATTGTGTATATTGTAGCCACGCACCACCCTGACAGTGTCTCAGAGCGGCCTAAGCACCTCAGGTGGGTCACGTGCTCCCAGCATCATCAAGGTGCCCAGTTCTCTCACCCTAATGTCTGCCCATCCTGGGACACCAACTCAACCTTCACCTCCTGCAACTAAGTACATTGTCATGGCAACAAGTGCTGGAGCAGCACCCACGCAGCAGGTACTAAAAAACCACTTTATTTTCACTGGTGTAACAGTTATGGTTATACAGGTATAGGAATATTAGGATTATAGTGAATTCTATTTAATCATTAATTTTGTTCATTGATGTAACTTCCAAATTTACAAATTCAGTATGTTAAATGAGTTTAGTTTTCTATAGATGATAAAGTACTTGATTTGTGTATCACTCAGTTTTATTGCTGATAAAATGTGTTATACTTAACATATCACTTTTAAATTCCTGCTCAGTAAATTCTGTGCGTTTTGTTCTCTGTAATCATGAGGTAATTGCCAGATACCTTTTGTTGTTTGTAACATTGTCTACAATGCATGTTTTCTACTTGCAAAATATTGCTTTTTCTCCACATTCCCATGTAATCACTAGTCTCATTTTATTGACACACTGCTATTATAGCCATTCTCAGAAATTTGCACCTAATTCTTTTCTTCCAGGTGATTACCCTCAGCTCCTCCCAGTCTGCCTCACCAGTCACTAGCACTGCCCCCAGTTCCACCTCCACCCTTCAGCCAGTGGTTAAAATGGAGGCGACTGGAGGGGGCAGTGGGGCAGGAGGCTCTCGCACACTGCAGAAGTACATTGTGGTTTCCCTACCGTCGTCCACTTCCGAAAGCAAAGGCACGACGCTGCTCCCACAGTCGACCGCATCTTCGTTCTCCACAGAGCCGGGAGTGAAAATGGAGTGCTCTGAGTCACCAGTTGTGTCCAACTTGCACTCCCCACACTGAAAGCAGTCTTTTAGGGGTAACTGCAGTGTACATATGGGTGTGGGAGAGATAAATTAATGGGGCAGTGGAATTTGATGTTGAGTCACACACAGATAGAAACACCCTCGACTTTATCTCCCTCATTTTCTTAACTTGTAAACAGGCTTTATTTTGCATCAATGTAAAATGTTTCAGATATTTTATAAATTAAAGGGCTTTTGTAAAGATTGGGTATTTGTTTTGACTCATTAGTAAGAGGTATAGTCTGAAACTTCCAATATCAGTGGAAGTACCCATTTATGAAATTTCAAACTATCTGTGGAAGTAGCCAAAATGATGTTTCAGACTATCACAGATATATGCTTTTATAGCATTCCTGTAAAGACTATATGATTCCAAACTTTGGAAACAACTTCACAAATTTGTTTTGTGAATTTTATTTTTTTTTAGAAAATATAAAATGACAAAATATTCAAAAGAAACTGAACTTTGGTTAGTAAAATTTTTTTTTGCTTCTGACTTTTTGTTCATTTTTCACACCTAGGTGGATCTTTTAAACTGATTCCAGTACGAACACGCATTGCAACCACCTATTAAAGCCTGTATTATGGCTTCAAACATTGATAATGGATAACAGGATAAGAACTTATTAAATTTAAGGAGTACGTGATGGTGTTCGTAGGGCTGGTCAAGAAAGATTTTGTGATGCCCCTGCTACCCTGTGACACTAGTCAAACAACAAGCACCCAGCAAACACAAAACTTTCAAATAACGTTAGCTAAACGTTCCTAACGTTATTCGAACGTTTTGTGTTTGATGGGGAATGTGTTTGCTCTGGTCTGACTCAGGAAATCAACTGTGCTGAAAAACAGATTTAGCTTTATATGAGACGAGCAGTGTTTGTTTGCACACGTAACAGTATATCGTAGCTTTACAAAATAATATTGCCAGCTTTAATACTGGTGAGACGCGATGAAGAGCAGATAGCGGGCTCATTCAACGACTACGGTTTATTCTGTAAACATTCCAAAAGATGTATATCTGTTTACTTTTCATATTTACTTATTCCGATGCCATATATACGGTGTCTGCTAATACCCTGAACTGAAAAACTGATACTTAAAATTTCTGACAGGCTTCTGCTGTGCAATGTCTTGTAGGCGTTTGTGTCAGTGCAATATGAAACAAAACACCATAATTACGATAGTATTGTGTGTCGTTTTTGGAGAAAGTACTCCGTGTCTACACCCGACACTGTAGGTGAGCCGCTGATTGCCTCTGAATTGCGTGCGGTGGGTGTCAAGTGAAAACAATGCGCAGTTGCAAACACGTGTGTGCTCTGCTCTGCTCGCCACTGATGAGTACCATCGTACACTGAACACACACGGGCATCGAGAAACTCGTGTGCAATCTGTTACGTGCATCTTTTATCTACGCTGCAGGTTGTTCGTTATCAAAAGTTGGCTCGTCGGTCTCAAAGTTAGAAGTTCAAGCGCGCCGCGGGGAGAGGTTGTGTGCAAAGTATGCTGGCGCTGCCTGAAAAGTGCTCGGGTGTATTTTTTTAAACACCAGACAATCAGTTAAAGCAGTTTGCGCTTTATGGATTGCGCTCCCCAGCCAGTACTCAAACCGAGAAGTATTTAAACAATATTATTTCACTTACAAAACTGTGTAACTTCAACACAGTTTGAATACGTTTTGAAAACACTCGTTGGTGGCGTTAACTTTCCCTTGCCTTGGTCGAAAAGCTTTTTTTTTTTATTATTATCATTTTATTATCTGTGGAGGAAGAGGAAGTGTTATCCAGCGGCTGTCCGCTGGCTACTCTGCCTGCCGCTCTACTCGCTTATTTTGCTTTCATTTTGTTTGCTGTCGACTGCGCAACAGTCCTGTCACGTACAACTGGTAAGGCTTAATGTACTAGTTACTTTTTTTTAACATTTATAGATATTGCTGTTATTGGTTGCTGCCAGTTAAAAGAACAGTCGTATGGTAAAAAGAATGGAAGAATCTTTGTTACTTTGTAGTAGTTTTACCACTGATTTCAGTACACAAACAAAGACCCAACCCAGCAGTTTACTCGATTACATCGTGCATGTATTTCATGTTTTTATTCGTTGTGGTAGTGCTAGTAATAGTAACTGCATGTGTTGAACCGTGTGAATATCACCCAGTTTAGTCGAGAGGATGATATGAGCTACCTATTAGGTAATTAACCACTGTGGAAGTTTATCCTACCTTAAAATCAATGGAAGTATGATTCTTTCAGAGCCGTATAATGTGTAGCCGTTTGGCTGCTGAGTACTCGGGCTAGGTTGACAATGGTCCCCCTTTGTAAATAAAACCAACACTTGGATTAAATGTGCTGTTGAAAATCAAAACTCAAAGGAAGGCTTTTGTAGTTAACTAATATTAGCACTACTGTGTTTTTTATGTAAGCAATGATATTGTATAGATGGATGGATAGATACAACAACGCTTTATTTTCAAGCTTCTGAAGGATAATTATATGAAAGTTGCTGAGTTTTACTAAACGGACTTAAGTGTACTGTACTTATGCAGGCTGTGGTGATGGATAAGCAGTCAAGGTAGAATAAGCAAGATTGTACATTTCAGTGGATCACAGAGAAAAAAAACAGTTAAAAGTGTTAAGTCACTGTCGATAGACATCTTAAAACTGGTTTTATGGGCCTTTCGTTTAAGACCCCAAAGATTCTTTGGTTTGTCAAGCCTGCTTTGTGATTGTGGTCCCATGACTTTTAGTTTTGGCACCTGTTATGGCTGGTGGCCCTTGACATAGCTAGAAAGCCAGTGCTGCTCCCAGGCTGAGGTGGAGCTTAGCACAGACATGCCTGATAAAGAAATGTAGAAGTGTGGAATGTGTAGCTGAGCAATGCTGGAACTACAGTGTGTGTACTAGAAATGTTTTAAAACAGGATTGTGTAGTGTCAACTTGATTGTGCAACAGCCTCTTGTAAAGACCACAGCCATGCACTAAAATATTTCAAGCTGTTGTACAAAAACAATTTTCTTGGAGTCCATTGGCTTTTTATTCATTTAATTCCACAGTGAAGTGCATATGATTAAATGTATCCTGGTAATGTTGTTATAAATGGTGCTACAAAACTGCCAGATACGTAGTTTTCTTTAGAATAGGTTGCTTAAGTAATCAAGTACCAGAAGTGGTTAGATTGTGATTTTAATGTGATTGACTGTTTCAGTTTTGTTTTTGTGCATTTATCTTCATTTACTTTTCTCATGTTGCTTTGCCATTTGTAGGTTAGTTAGGGTGGGTGAAGATGGAAAACCGAAATTTGCTAAATAACATACCTAGCGCCCCAAGACCCAGTGTTCCTGTACTAGGTAAGCTATCTGATGTAATTATACAAAATAAATTTCTCAATCATTTCAGGGACTTAATTATCCATACTGCATTAGAGACCTCTAGTGCTGAAATGTTACTCTGGTATCACCTATATGTATAACTTTGTGCCTGTAATTTTGAAACTCTTAATTCTTTGCCCACAATTCTTAGTGAGCTGAAGTTGCAAGTATTTTGTGGCATGGTCTTCACTGTGCAAAGGAATACTTTAAGTTTCTGTAATGTAAAGGACTTAAAATGGTACAGAAAATTGTTACTAACTTACTGTTACCTTTCTACCAAGTTATCTCCAAGCTGATTGCAATTGCATTACCTGTTGCACAGATTGCTATAGGTAAGAGCAGTCCTTTTTTATCCCCTCCCTTGAATATTTCCTGGTGGCTGTTTGTATACTGTGGGATGGCAGACATAGCTGAGATATGCCCTGTCTTTGGTCTTTGCTCCCTGCAGGTGCAGTGTACCTGAATGACTGCCCAGTGCAGCGGTACATTCCTGTTTACTTGGTGGTGACAGGTGTGTTTGGCCTGGTCTTGAGCTTGCTCTCCTGCCTCCCTTGTGCTCAAAATTCTGATGAGGGAGACCAGAGCCCTCTTGGCACAGTCTGCACCACATGGAACTCCTTGGTGTCTTTCTTCCTCTTCTGCTGGTTTATTGCTGGTAAGACTTTGGAGGGCTTGCAGAGGTGGGCTGTGGAGCTCTGAGGGAGGGGTAAGGTAAGACGGAGGAGAGAGGCAGAGATGAGCAGTGAATGGTTTCACATTACTCTGCTTGTGAGTAATGGTGGCCTCGTGGCTCAATATGTAGAACCTCAGGCTGGGATGCAGAAGCCTCCTGGTTCAATGCCCAGCCCGGCCACCAGGTGTGTCCTTGAGCAAGACACCCTGCGCTAGCTCATTGTAATGTGTGTGAAATGTTGTAAGTCGCTTTGGATAAAAGCATCTGCTGAATGAATAAATGTAAAATGTAATGGAAAGGTAGTGCTGATATGTATACTGGTGTGACAAAGGAGGCCAAGGTTCACTTTTGCTGTTACTAAGTGAAATGATTGCGACTGTTTCTGGGACAGTGTAAATTTGATTTGCTGCTCAGTCATAAGAGCATGTTGTCCCTCCACTTCTCCCCCCAGATACTATTGGCCCTATGTATTGCATGTTTTTAATGGGACAGTTTGTGGTTCATGAACAGTACACAAAGAAATTTTGAATAACTGACTTCTTAAAAGTGAGAAAAAGTAAAGCTTTAGAAAGTTTGACAGAAATGCAGAGCTGTGAGGCACCCATTTTCACGCTCATCTCCAGCATTGAGTTTGTATCATCCTGTGTCTGTAGGCAACGTATGGATTTATTCTATATACCAACCCAGTTATGACAAGACGGCTGAGCTGTATTGTGACAAGACGCTGTACCTGTTTGCCTTCTGGACCACCACCCTGCTCTACATCCTGCTTGGCATGTTGTTGCTGGGGGGTTGCTGTGTGCTCATCTGCATGTGTCTGTTAGGCAAAGACACTCCTGGAAGTGTCTACAATAATGATGTGTAAGGAACTGCAGCCCCGCCCTGCCCCAAGCATTCTCTACTGTTGTGTTGGTTCTAGTGGACCATCACCTCCTTTTTTTTGTACAAAGAGGAAAATCAGAACTGGGAGTGTGCAATAATTATATCTGAAGTTTAAGCAGTACAAAGCTCTGTTTTTCATGGGCACCCCCTAATGCATGCATGTATGCACACATGCACATTGAAACACAGGTGCTACACTGCCAGGTTCTTTCCAGTAGGGCTTAGTTCTGCTGTCACCTTTTGCAAAAGTAGTTGTTTGCCTATGCTTAGTCACAGTATTAATTTGTGATTGTTAGCCCTTTGGACTCTGACTTTTTGCCCTTTGGTTCTTCTTTGACAGGTGCATGTGTAGATTTTTGTTATTAACACAGCCTTATTGTGCCCCATTGTACAACATAGAAACAAAGATCATCTTAAATGTGACAGGTTTTTGCTATAAATGCACCTAATACTTTTTTTAAAAGAAGTCATATTTTCCAAATGTTAAATGAACATGTCAGTATGGATGTGCATTTGAGCGAGTAATTATCACTATGCAAAAATGCCGGTACCAAATATAAAATGTTTGTTTTTTTTTATGGGTGTCATAATCTCATGGGATAGTTCACATTTTAAAAACTTTGCTTGGTCTCCTGCTGCGTAAACAGTTTCACTTCTATTTTGATAATACTCATCTTACAATAATTGTGGAGTTAAGGCCAAGCTTCAGTTTCATGTTATGTATGGACAAGGCGGGGCACTTATTACCACCGACTGCAGATGCAGCTGATGTTTTGTAGCTGAACTTCGTATGTTGTGCCAAGACATGCCTGTGAATTTTGATGAGATGATTATTGTTTATATCTGGGATGTTTGATAAGGAATAAATGCAATGACTTCCACCATTATGTTGTCTTGCTCAATGAGAATATTGTAATGGCATTTGTCTGAAGAGCAGCACATACTTATTTGTGTCAAGTGTGTAAAAAAAACGTTTAGTGTCCCTCAAGTAAGAATACATAAACCCCTAGTGGGTACTTCAAGGTATGTTAATAGATGCACAAAAAGATGACAAATTGTATTGAGCTGATCATAACATACTTTAGAATTTGGCTGAGGTATCAATGTAATGTGTAAGCAAACTATTTCATTGACAAGAAACAAGCTATCTGATATTGGAAATGTCAGTATGACACAAGCTGATAAAATCTGGTCAGTCCTGTTTTAAATCATGATTCTAAAGTTAATAATTCCTGCAAATACATAGTTTGGACTATAAAAAGAAAATAAATCTTGTTGTAATTTGGTACCTGCTGCCTTTGAAGGTATATTTTTTTGGCCATTTGTGGCTCAGCACATAGCACCTTTGCCTCATACCTCTGAGGGTGGGGGTTTGAATCCTGGCCACCAGGGCTGTACAAGCCAGTGTATGCCAGTCCCAGAGATAAAATAGGAGGGTTGTATCAGAAAGAGCATCCAATGTAGTATCTTCTGTGCTAATGTGTAGCTCTTTAAGTGAGGACAGGTTGATGTGCTGTGGCAACCTATAGATGACTGTTAACCATGTTTTTGAACATATTGCTGTGTGAATGAATGAGTTCAAACGTGGAGAGGATTTGCCCACAATGTGTTGCAGATGTAAACAATTAATTCCTTAGTCCCCTGACAGGGAGATTCATTCTCAGCGTTTAACCCATCCCCTGGGGAAGTACCTGGGGAGCTAGCACAGTGTCTTACTCACAGACACACCTGGTGACTGGGCTGGGATTCAAACTAAAAGACTTCTACATCCCAGCCTGCTTTCCCACCCATTGAGCCACTGGGCTGCTATTTTAAAAATTTATTAAATGTTAGTATCCAGTCCTTAACAGTTTAGACATTGTTTAGATATTGTTACACCAGAACACTTGATGGCACCCCCTTACTGGAGAGAAGGATGAAATATTCCACCCATTCACCCCAGAATTGAAGAGTCATCCTCATTCCACATTGAAATGGACAAATTAAAATTATGTGGGCTGTTATGTGTTGAAAATGAAAAATGAAACATTCTTATGAATTGTGCTATTAGTCACTCATTCCACTTATAAAAGCAAGTTTAATTACCTCTTTCAGTGGTAATGCATTTGAGATAATCATCTCATAGAAGAATTACTGATAACTGTAAACAGTATTAATTGCAATATAAATTTGTCTCCAGTGTGCAATCATGAATGAGCAACAGCTGTCTGGCATGTTTATTTGCATCATGCTGTACCGAATTTTCTTATGCACTTTACAACTGTTATGAGTGATATCATTCATGGGACTCCAGATACGTATATCCCGTGTGTGTATGTAAGTATAATCAAAATCTCAAATTGTTTTTATCTTTTATTTATATTTTTTGCTGTAATGGTCCTCAAGGCTTTCAAAGTAGTTAGGCCCCCAATTTAGCATGTATATGTTTCTATCAGAATTTATAATATCAGTAAATCAGAGAGAATCTTTTGAATCATAATCTGGAAACAAGAGGTGATAAACATTTATTTTCCTCAAAACTTAATGGAAAAAGTGCATATATATATATATATATATATATATATATATATTATAAAATATAAACATGCAGCAGAGACTAACCACACGACATCAAAAATGTTGGGAATAGAAAACACACTTTGGACCACTTTGCCTATGCTTTTGATGACATTGTAGTATAACTGAATGACATTCCTTCAGCATACATTGTTTCTGTAACCACTTATTGTCAGCGCACCATGCAGTAAGTGATTTAAAAAAGTCTGAAGGCAATTGTCCACTCCATCTAAAAATAAAAAAACAAAATCTGAGACAAAAAGACCAAAGCCAGTGGAAATTATAAATAGTTCTTTAAGCCAAACCTAGCAATAAAGATTTTTGGTTGACAAAATAATTTAACAGTAAGTAGAATTGTGACAGTAAGCTGCTTTGGCTACACAGCATTCCAGCACTATGAAGTTTCACAATGGTGTCCATAGTTACAAAAGCAGTTGGATCTTACAGAACAATCCAGTTGTTTTCTACATCCTACAGCACTTTCTACACCCCTCAGATGGCTCAGGGTGAAGTGTCCTTTGTTGTTGTTGTTCTTGAACCACAGACATCTTTGATGATGTTGGTATAAAATATTTTACAGTCTATTTTAAACTTGCAAGAGTTACTCAGCCTGACTGTTACGTAACAGCGGCACTATGTACAAACAGTGACATGACTGCAGGACAAGTCCACGAATTAAAGGGACAACAGTCAAACTCCATGTAGGCTGCATTGGGAACACATTTTATCCTTTAAGGCAAAAATTGTGTAAAAGGGGGATCGGAGAGGTCTGCTTCTTTGGATCACCGCTGCTGAGATGACAACTTGCATTAGAGTTGAATCCCGCCATTCACCAGACCTAACCCATTCACAAGGTAACCAATGGGAGATATGATACAACAACATGCAAGTGACAAGATAACTCAAAACCCTACCACTGTGTCTTCACAAGCCTGAAATCCTGGCTGCACCATTAAACAGGCCCTCATGTTTTCTCATATGCAAAAAAGTGAAGCCATTTTGTATGTCCTATGTGCTGCTTAACTGGTTCATGTTTTGGATTACATTCTTGTTATTTTTTTTCCTGCTGCCTGCCTTACTTTTTTTTTATATCCTAAGTTGTTTTACAAGCCCCCTCAACTTCCTGTAACATAACATTAAAAAGTATCTGTGCATCTTCAGATTTCTCCAAGTTTGCCAGGGCAGTTTCAACATGACCTGTCAGCGTCCCAATTTCCAGTATATTTGCTCCAGCAATTTGTTTAGGCCTTAGCATTTCATATCAAATTGGAGTGCTCTATTGATGTCCAACAGCAGCAGTGCTGGTCATTAAACATCTCTACCAAGATCTCTACCAAGTATATACATAATATTCTTATGTGTTAGCTTACTAGACACTTACTTGCAACGTGATTTACGTAGCTGGTCATTCACTCACCTGAAATAGCATGCAGGCAAGGCTGGATCATAAGGGTGAGATGAGTGCACACTCAGAGGCACTGGATGCTAAAGGGCCCATATTCACATAATTTTGGGAATTAATATGGGAGTTAAAGGCATGATATTGGGGGGGACTGGGTATAATCCAATCCTGCTCACAGGATGCTCTCTTAGTGATTGGAACCTGTTAAACCTTCAGTTACACACCCACCTAAAAAAAAAATGTAATTAAATTGTCATTTAAACATGAAAGTGACAAAGAAAAGTATACTTAATATTTTAGGATTTGTGCATGATACGGTTATTTTTCTAGTTCTTCTGCCTTCCTCCAGTACAAGGGTCCCAAGTACAACAATTCTCCAACACATAGCAGGTAAAGTCTGAAAAAGAGGACTCTGTAGGCCTTGATTGGTTGTCAGTGGGGGTTCCTGTCTTCTGGTTCACTCTCACTGGATGGTGAGATGCCAGGCTCCGCTTCTTCCAGAGAGCTACCTTCATTGGGGAGAGACCAAGCAACACACATTATCATCTTGCTTTTCATATTAGCCAGCTCCAGCAAACCTAGGCAGTAACCATTGGGTTTGGCTGAATTAAAGAGTTCTACACTACTACACATTTACATGCAGTGTAAATAAAATCAAACACAATAGTAAAATACAGCAATGTTATTTGCCAAAACACATTTATCAAAACAAAATGTTATCAGTGTATGTCATCATTGTTATCACTCTTTCAACCTCATGACCTTCTTATGCCATTAGCTCACCTTTTCCTAAGTATACAGGCAGAACAGAGCTCTTGTGAGTTTGAACTGGCAGGACAGGGAGCCTGTTTCCTCCATTGCCTTCCTGCCGTGGTTGACTGGTGACAGCACCCTGCGTATCGTTCAGTGCCCTCTGAAAGGCAGCAGCCAGACAGGCCGTGAGTTCCCTGACCCGCTCAGCCCGACTGCACCAGAACACGCGACACTGCAGCTGCCGGCTGCGGAGTTTGCAGATGTAGTGGAAGACGTTGGGGTGGACGGTGTCTGCTGCACAATATGCAATGTCCTGCAGGAATGTCTTGGTTAGCTGCCGGCCCGTGCTGATCTCCTTCACCTCCACGTAGCGCGGCCGCACCACCAAGGCATGCTCCTTGCCCCGCCTACCCGGAGCGCCTTCCAGCAGTCGGCCTATGATGTCCCCGGCCTGCGCTGGGTCAAGGGAGTAGATATTCTCCGTGCCTAGGTAGTACACCTTAAAGACTGGGTCGCCGTGTGAAAGCAGCTCGGCGCGGTCTCGTCGCAGCCGACGGCGGAACACAGCAGGGGACTTCAAGCTCTGCATCAGAGACATTGTTCAAGGTGCAACCAACAGGATGGCCAAGGCAGGATCTCTCTCCTCTTATGACACTGCCTACAGCACCATTTTGTCTAAGGAGACAGCGACTGAGGAGAGAGGGGAAAAAATTATTTCACCGTGTATAAAAGATATATTAACATACATACGAACATACAGTAAATTGGTGTTTTACAAAAGCGAATATTGCGGAATGATATACAGCAATGCAGCAGGCATTTTCCTATTATATAGGTACAAGAATAATCCAAAGAGTTAAATTTAACCCTGTGCTCACCCAGAAGTTACATTTTGTTGCCAACACCTGCATACAAAAGAAGACAAATGCATGTTGGCACAGTGTGCTCATGTGCCTACTGCTCTGCAGAAGGTGTATGTATCTGTCAAAACTAACAAAACTTCATAAATAAATGAAGGCAGCCTGGTGGCTCAGGCTGGAATACTAAAGTCTCCCAGTTCAAATCCCAGCACAACCAGGTGTGTCCTTGAGTAAGACACTCAGCACTAGCTCCCTGGGTGCTGCATGTAGCTAGCAGCCCACTGCTCCCCTCAGGGGTTGGGTTAAATGCAGAGAAGCAATTTCCCTCTGGGATTAATAAAGTATAATAATAAAAAAGGGAAACACAGTGGGTAGCACCACTGCGGCACATCTTCAAGGTGATGGGTTCGTTTTTAACTCTCAGCAATGTGTGTAAAACCTGTGTTTTGAGATTGCATGTTCTCCCATGCTTGAGTCAGTTTCAGATCTGTTAAGGACGGACGGATGGAATATGAGGAAAATTTGCTTTTCAGTCGTGGGGGAAATCTTCGATTTCATTTTAGTGCCATCTACTGCTGTGCAATATATACTGCAAGACAAATGTATAAAATGCGTAGTACTCTACATAATTTAACCAAAAAACATCTGTATCTTAGAGCGATAATACATATCTAAATTACGTTTTGTTGATGTCGATAGGAAAATGTACTCATTCTTCAATATTTGTTTTACTTTAATGTTGTTTTTTCTTAACAATTTCCGCAATTAAATATTAAAACCTCTAGCTGACGTAAAAAAACGGAATATTTTATCTTGCTCCGAGCAGTGTAGATACATGGGAGAACGGTATTGTAAAGATAAAAGTGGGCTGAAGGACGAGACTTCGTGTTTACTGTTTGGTTAGTGCTATTCTGTCAACCGTGTTTGGATATGATAAGGTACATGTTACATCGCTCACAAACGAGTCCTATTTTCTGAGAAGACATATAGTATATTCTGTAAAACGTCAGTTGGGTACAGTAAGAGAATCGAAAAATGTGAAAGTCTACCTTTACTACTGACTTTCAAAATTTGAAATGAAAATACGCAAACAAAATAAGACATTACAGGTAATGGGTTAATTACAGTTAGGTTGTAATTATTAGCCTATTGTTTCTGGGTATCATAAAATCGACAATCACTTTGATCAGTTAGCTTCAGAAATATACAGTATGTCATTCAGCGCAGAAAATAGACTTTAAAAACTTATTTCCGTTACTAACAATTGTTAGCTACCAAGACAACACGTTTCACATCGCTGGGGGACAAACAACAGAATTGCATGTTATATTACCATAAAGTATACGCACCGTACAGTATATACCATGCTATTAATAACAATGAATGCTGAAGAGACAGAAATATTACTATTAATATAACTTTGCAGACTCAACAGAATTTAAATACGTTATAATCGGAAAAAACTATTTAAAATAGCAGTGTATTTTTAACAAATAATTTCCAACTAGCATAGGCGTTAATGTATAATGATGTTGATTACAAAACCTTAATTAAAACGAAAGCAACAGCATCAAAAACGTTATTATTATTATTATTATCATAAAACATCGGCTGTACAAACAGCGGCACTTCTACGCGACGCTTTATCAGTATGTTATATTTTAACTCAGAGTCTTGTCTTACCGTAATTCAGCCAGTGTTAAACTTGGTCAGCACTGAATGTTTACTTCAATTTTCCGTTCAATCCAAATTGTGAAAATGATTATACTAAGCCCTTGGCGTTGTTATTCACCATCTGACAGCCAAACATACCATACATAAATACTTCGTTTAAGTTGTTTTTAGTAATTATTTAGCAATTATTCTATATACACCGAATCGTGTCACTGTCCGCAAGTATCGTTTTTTTTTTCTTTTTCAAAAAAAAAAAAAATGTATGGGCGTGTTTGTACAGCTGCAATGACGTAAGGAGCGTTCAGGTTTTCCTCGAACATTAACAGCGGGCCGTCTTGAAGCTGCTGTTGCTGCAAGCGCTACTAGTGGAACATCAGAATGAAAGCAACACACATAACTCCAGTAGGTGTATGTACACCTACAGTGGACGATCTGGTTATATTGGTTTTCCCAAATGAAAACACGGATATCCTTCGAATATCCCGGATTTTCATATATTACCACTTAGTGATAAAAACTGTCATCTTGCTCGTCAGAATTTAATGGGAACTGACAAAGATATTGTCCAAGTGCCCAGACGGGGTTGGGGGGACGCGCCCCCTCCCCAGTTATATAGACCGTTAACGCCTTTAATGATGTGTAACTATATAGTTATATATAATTATACAAGACGTTCCACCTATTTTTGAGAGGAAAACCCTTAATGAGAATAGGGTTTAAATAAAAGTGAATTTCTATGGAAGGTGTAAAGAAATATTGAAAAAAAAAGAATCTTTTGAGGAGTTTCAAGTAAATATTACATCACATTTATATTACATTTATTCGTTTAAAAGACGCTTTTATCCAAAGCGACTTACAACATTTCACAATGAGCTAGCGCTGGGTGTCTTGCTCAAGGACCTGGTGGATTAAATTTATTTTTAAAGCACCTCTTGTAGCATTGTCTGTCATGACAATGTCGGAACACAGCAATAAGGACTAATATTGAGATAAACATTTAAAGTTAACTGTAGATATGCACAGGTATGACACCATCTGCTTCCAACTAAACACTGGGTAATCTGTTCTTTTCATACCCCACACTCCCACACCCACACATACAAAGTTTTGTGATTCAGTCATTCATTTTGAAACACTCACTTCATCAACAGTGCCCCCACCAGTGACGTAGTTTGAATTACCATATAAGGTGAAAAGCAGTTGTCACTGTTGCATTTGATAACATTGGTTCATGTGGAAAAAAAACTTTCAGGGTAGTTTAACATAGTTACTGCCAGCTCAGTTAGAGTCATAGTAAATCACTGCACTCAGGACAATACTCAAATGTTACTGAACCTTCTAAACAAAAGCCCGCACAACAGTAATATACTGTACTGTAGCAGAAAACATACACTTACGACTACTGAAGTTAAACTCATTTGTTCTGACAGCACTATGTGCAACGGTAACACTAATATAACTGCTAACTAATTCTTCTTTGTCTGTGAGTAAAAACAGCACAGATTTTGTAGCTTTCCATCCTGTGTCTGCTTTTCTGAAAAAAGGAGCCTTTGCATGTAGTCAAGATGTGCAATTGAGTTGTGTGATTCATCTCCTTGAATGCAAAAACCTGTGGGAACAGGAAGTGCAACTGGAAGACATTAATCCAAGTGACCAATGTATAAACCTGCTGTGATTGCTTAACATGTTGAGCATACACCCATTTCTCTAAAGAGCCTTTGGGCAGCACTGTTGTGAAAGCCAATATATAAAAATAAGTTTAATTAACTTAAAGGGTATGAAGGGTGGCACAGTGGCTTCTCCTGTTGCCTCCCACTGCTAGGGTTTTAGGTTTAAATCTCCCTCCCTGCACTGTGTGTGTATAATTACTGAAATTGCTTATATTTTACAAAGGTGCCAGTTCCTAAAATGGATTAATGCATTGTTTATAAACTCATGCCCATGCCTGAGTACATATTAGTAAATAAAACCTATATTTTATTAATAAATCCTTCAAATGACATATAGACATTACGGCTTTGTCCAGGTCAGCGGCACGGTGGTGTGGTGGTTAGCACTGTTGCTGTGCACTTCCAGGCTTGGGGTTCAAGTCCCGCCTTGGGTCTGTGTGTGTGGAGTTTGCATGTTCTCCCTGTGCTTGGTGGGTTTTCTCCGGGTGCTCCGGTTTCCTCCCACAGTCCAAAGACATGTAAGTTAGGTTGATTGGTGTGTCCAAATTGCCTGTAGTGTGTGTGTGCCTTGTGGTGGGTTGGTGCCCTGTCCTGTGGCAGGGATGTTCTGGGATGGGCTCCAGGTTTCCCCGCAACCCTCACCAGGAAAAAGCAGTTAAGATAATGGATGGATGGCTTTGTCCAGTGGATCCTGTGATTACTGATTTAGGTATTACTACTATTATTATTATTTTAATAAAGTATTATAAAATACTGAAAACTAACTTGCCAAATATGTAATGAAATGCTACAGAGAAAACAATAGTCAGTGGTCTTGACATCATTGTTACAAAATTTGCAGATATCTTGGTCAATGGTAAATCTTTTTCCTAATTCCTCTTGTGAGTAGACATTGTTTCAAAATGTATTACTTCATTTTTCAGTATTTATTGTAACAGAAAAGTATCCAAAAACGAGAAAATTACTACCAAAGCCAGAAACAAAAACATAGAAGCAAAAACTAACAGGAAAATTGGGAACAACAATAGCAAGACAGCTACAACGAACAAAGAAATCCACCAAAGCACTAGGCAAGAACACACCAAATGACTTTATCACCAAGGAAAGCAAGTGTGTAAACACCATACCTAAACAGTGACTAACAGGAAGTAGGAAACAGGTGAACACTATTACAAAGACGTACAAAATAACAAGGAAACAGAGACTGGAAAACAAGGGGATATGGCCACACAACAAACGTAACCATACAGTAACTCTGGGGGCACTGAAAATGTTAGATAGACTGTTCTCCATTTATGTATTTATTCTTTTGTGAAGTTAAAAAAATTGGAATTTCTATAGGAACTATACTGGTACAGTACTTTACTAAAATTATATATTATTTAGTTTTGAGTCTAAAGTTATATGTATGTAATGATAGTATATTTAGTAGATATTAGAGAGTCAGATATCTGAAATGAATTTGTGTTATGAGTTAAAATTATTTTAAAAGAAATCTGGAGGGATTTAAACACTAAATCATACCGCAAACGCCATAATTTTCAATTATATTTGCAACTGAAGTTTTCATATGACAGAATGTATGCTCTGTCATGCTGAGTAGTTTGTGCAACGACAGGAGTTCAGACAGGGGGCGGCCAGGGTGTGTATTGTCTTTGTGATGATTGTACTAGTCTTCTTCCTCACATGGCAAACATAAGTAAGGTCCAGGTTAGGAAGTATTGATTTAATTCTCTTGTTCTTCCTTTTAATATTGCATTGTTTTTAATAAGATCCACTAGCATATATCCCGCTAACCATCTCACAGTACTCCACAAAACACTTTGTTGTAAAAATGCCAATTCTCATCTGTAATACACACTGTGACAGGTTCATGAAGGGGAGGAGACTTGTTCTGGAGCCCTGACTGCTCGTCCTGTGGGTTTGGCTTGCATTTTCAACAGATGCAAAACTACAAGAGGTCCAAAAAGCAAGTTAAAGTTTAAACTTTTTTATTGGTGAAAAACTTTACTCCTTTCCCTAGCACCACAACTGTTCTCAGTTTCCTCACTCAGTCTTCACTCTCTTTTTCCATTCACCCACACATGCTCCATATCCCTCTACCAAGCATGCAGACACAACACAAACAGAAATACTAGTAGTGTTATAACATTGTGTATTGGTTTGTTATGGAACTGAAGATTTGGTTAATCATTACAGAAGAGATGGCATGTCTTGTTCTCAGCTATGGAATTACATCTGACCATTTCTTGTGTTCCTCTACTGCTCACAACAGCTAATTATTTCAGCTCACTGTAAAAAGGATTCTGAAGAGTAGTATATACACTCTAAGCAAATTGTTTAAAATTGACTTAAGTATATTGGTGTAACACCCTGCCTGTCATGCTCCCTCTGTCCACCAGATGTCCTTCCTCCTATCCTTTCCTGCTGATTATTCCCTCGTTAGTGCTCCCTAGCTCTGCCTAATTATACCTGTTTAGTTTGCCTTTATATACTCACTTCTTGTCATAGTTCCTGGCTGGTTGTTGTTGCTTGTAACATGTGCTTTCCTTCTAAAACCCGTGCCTTTGTTATAGTTTATACCTTGTATTACCCTACTTAGGCCTTGTAATAAACCTCCCTTTGTTCCCATTAGGCCTTGCCTCTCTCCTCCTTACCCCAGAACGTTACAGAACAACCAGCCTAAATAAACAGCTAAAGCTAAAGGGAGGGCTATCAAACCTCCCATGCCAACCTTGTTTGATGGCTCCGGGGAGCATTTGAACACCTTTTACACTGAGCTGCATGACTATTTTGATAGACATCCGTTCCAATGTAAGACTGAGAAGAACAGAATTGCCTTTGCTATTCAGCGCCTTACTGGGAATGCTGCTGAATGAGCAAGAGCGCAACAAATAGCATGGTGTGGACCCAAGGCCTCTTTCAAGGACTTCAATGACAGGTTGTATGACTTTGTCATGAGCTGCCTGACGCAGGAACCCCTTGAGTACTCTGCGATGGGGTGCAGTTAGACTGGACCACATGAAGTATACGTCTTTTCATATGGATATGCTTTCAAGCTTGAAGGCAGACAGTGACCTTGAGTGGGACAATGCTGTCTATACAGTTTTGTTGTCACCTGAAGGGGTAGAGGTAGCCCTTCAGACGGAATGGACTATATTAGCAGTTGCGACCACTCAGACAGCAGTGATGACTGTCCATCAGTTCCACCACAGCACCCAGATGGTTCTGGGTGAGAAACCTGGTGGAGTCACCCAACTCACTCAAACCCAATGGCGCCCCCTCCTGGTGACTGCAGAGACTCAGACACCAAGACCTCCGGCCCATGTATCATGTGCGCTACAGACCTGCCTCTCTCTGCTGTCCCCAGATCCTGTGGTGAATTGCACTACCCAGACACCAGAGCCACCAGTCCTCCTGTCTTGTGCCGTTCAAACCATGTCTTCCTCTGTTCCTGACACTCCTTTTTTGTCCAGATCACCTGTAGCCAGAACAAGTTCTGTGGTCCTTGAAACCCCTGCAGAACAGCCCAGTCCCGAGACATCCATGTTGCCTGCCGCCTGGCCTGAATCCCCAGCTTCTGTGTCTCCTGCGGGATAGCTCAGCTCTCTGGTCCTGCCGCCTGCCCCGCAGCCTGGCTCTCTGGTCTCGCCGCCTGCCCCACAGCCCGTATTACAAATATTTCACATAAATAAAAAGTAATTGTCACAAAAAGACACAACAGACTGTCCCAGCTTTAAACCAAATTTAATTTGGTGTACATACTTTGGTTGAGTACACAAACAACAGTCAGATTCTTCAAGTAAAATGTCTGCTGGTTATTGAATATGTGTCTCCATGGTAAAATAACTGGTACTTCAGATGCATCAAAAATAATTGTGTTACACAAAAATAAACTGTCCAAGTTTCAGACCAAATTAAACATTCGTGAGTTTGCTTGACTCAGATACCTCAAATAAGTGTCAGCAAAAAATTGCTGGCTTTTGAAAATAGCCCTCTTAAGGTAGAATTAGTAGGCATTTTTGACATGTGAAAAGTAAATGTGTCACACAAAATTTAAAGATTTTACAAGCTTCAAACCATGTTACCAATATTCTGGATACTCTACTTGAATGCAAACAACTGTCAGATACTTCAAACAAGTGTCAGTAAAGAAACTGAAATTTTTAAACATAGTGGCCCCTGGGTGACAGTAGGCATATTTGACATACAGTATATCAGAAGCAAATGTGTAACAAAATAAAAGGTAAACAATAAAAATTGTAGCAGCATTGAACTTAGATAGACTCTAGATGCTTTACTTGGAAAGAAACAACTGTCATATATCTCAGATAAGCATTTACTGGCTTTTAATCATACTGCCCCCCAAGGTGAACACAGCCATATTATTTATTGATAAAATTTAGATGTACAAAAGATGTAACTTTTGACCTATTTCAAAAATAGCCTAATTTCATTTTAGAGGCACTATGTTCTACAGTGGGTTGGTGCCCTGTACCCTGTGCCTTCTAGGAGGGGCTTCAGGCTTCCTGTGACCCTGAATTGCATAGGCGGAGTAGAGAATTGATGGATGGATGGACACTATGTTCAAAAGCCAGAAAATCTTTTATTGATGTTTATATGAAGTATCTGTCTAATGATTTTCCTGTGTGACCACGCCCCCTTGTTCACCTGTCTCCATGTTTCTGCTCCTTTGCTTCTCTGTGGGTATTTGCACCTGGTGATTATTTCATGTTTTTTTCTCTATTTAGGCTTGGTATTCTCACCTTCTACCATGGTAGCCTAGTATTGAAGTCACACTGTTGGTAGTACACACTGACATCCATATGAAAGGGCAGACCCAGATTGTCCCAGCAGAACATTGCCAAAAGCATCCCACCCCTTCCACCATCAGTGGTGGATCCAGAACATTTAACTGTCATGGCCAAGGTGGGACATACAGCTTGTATGGGGTGGCCATAGCACAGTGCACCATATAGATCTGGAATTGGATTTACCTAATTTTACTAACATCAATTTCCAGGGCTATAACAGAAAACTCTCCATCTCAATGTATATATTCTTTCGCGAGAGACACAACGCGGAGACGGGGACCGTCAGTTACAACTGGTGCCGTGACTCATCGACAGTTCGGCGCGTGCTGAACACCGGAGTTGCTGCTGTGAAGGGATGCCGTCGTCACCGCCTGGTTCTGTCGGGTTTGAATGGACTTAATGTTCTGTGAAAATTTCGCGAGAGTGTAATTATT